>BQNB010026682.1:18890-49370 GCA_026074375.1 Tanacetum coccineum | reverse complement strand
TTTTTTTTGTTTTGTACTGTCAGCCTATACTCTGAGTTGTTACATTCATCATTCACTGATGGTTCTACTAGGATTTGGATTGCAACAGATGGTGTCCGAGTCAACTTAAAACTGATTATGCATCAAAGATACATTTTACATTTATGTGTGGAATATGGAGGTCTGTCACTAATGTAAGCGCCTACAAAATGTGGACAATTATGTGTTTTTCAGTTTCGTCATTAATTTGAAAAAGGTAAATCGTTGTCTGCCATAATACTTAGTTAGATCGTTTTATGATTTAACCTTTTAACACTTATTTTATCGTTGTTACATAGGGTGTTGCTCATTCTTTTGGCGACAACAAGGCCAAAATACACTAAAGGGCGATAACATATGAATTTGATTAATGGGTTTGTTCAAGTGTTTTGTAATCTTTCAACTCTTATTTTCATCTCTCATTAAGCTTTTTAAGTTTTACTCAATAATATAATCGTCATACATCATGTGGTTCTTTTAAACTACCCTTGTGTTGGCTAGAAGAAACCAACTTTGTGTTATTGATGTTTTTACCGCTATTCTATTAATACCGGACGATTAAACTATATCATATACTTGTGGTGGTCGCTTATTGTCTTAATAGGCTTAGTGACGGGGTTCCCACTATTCTATTGATAAAAGGAATTAGTCAATGACTTGACTTCAGTTAGTTGTTTATGTGTGTATTCACTAAAGGGTTGTTTAGGATTGCTTATTGAAAATAGATTATGCGTTTTAAAAACGGATAATCAGATAATCATCTGTTAGAAAACGTGGTTCATAAATTTAGTGTTTGGATTTGATTATGTTATATGAAAACGCAATAATCAGATAATCAGATTTTTAAGTGTTTGGCAAATCAGATTATTAAATGATCAAATGGGTAAAATGACGAAAATAGACATTTTTATATATTGATATATAATATAAATTTTACATATAGCAGTGTATTATTTTTTACCAAAATCATATTAGAATTTATTTTTTAAGATAACAATATAACATTTTTATTAGCAGATACTACTACTTTTTTTATTGATGGCTTATTCGTGTAATGGGCTTAATAAGTGATAAAAAAACATCTATAGTATTCGATGTTGGGCTCAGAAAAAGAAATATTCTGTGATAATGAGAGTGCAGTCGCCTTGACTAAAGAACCTAAAGATCACAGAAAGTCAAAGCATATTGACAGAAAATACCATTTTGTTCGAAGCAAAGTAGCAGAAGGACACGTGATTGTGAAAGACATACGATCAGAAGATAATCCATCTTATCCATTCACAAAGGCATTGGCTAAGTCCAAACACGATGAACATGCTAAGAGCATAGGATTGAAAGATAAAATAGAGTTTTAGTTGTTAGTTTGAATTTGAAACATTATAAGCAATGATTAATATTGTAATAGATTTAGTGATTAAATACTGAAGATTTATTTATTTGCATGTGTGCTACCATTTACTATTAACTGTTATTGTGTTTCAATTTTACATGCTTAGAATCTACTTCCTGAGTACTTAGTTTACTTAAACCACCTCAGTCGTTCATAATATAGGAAGTAAGTATTGATTTAAGACTATCATGGAGTGTTAGTAGATTGTTTATAGTGATTAGACATATCATAGAGAATGCTGCAACACTCATGAGTACTTAATGAGATTTAAGTATAGGAGAAACCCACACTTAGAGAGATTACTCCATGGATTAAAATCATGAGTAATTCTAAGATGATAATATCTTCTATTCTTAAAATGGATATACATCGAGTTTTTAGTTTTTCAAATCTGTTTTACTTTAGTTTGTTCAAACGCTACGCGTAAATGCCAGTTATAAAGGATATACTAGGTATGACATGATAAGTTGACTAGTTCTATGTATTCAAAGTTTATTTGTTCCTTTCGCCTAAAGGGAAAGCGATATCAATGGGCCCCTCGATGATTAAATGTTGACTTAAATGTGCTAGGCCTGGCCGGGACTAAATTGATATGATCAATTAAGCAGTCTCATAAAGTCAAGTAATTAGAAATCGAGAAACATAATGTTAAACCTAGAGATTGATTAAAATCTATGTCTCAGGTTCATAAGATATCTGTAGAACAAAGGAATATTTGATCACTTATCAAAGGACTTTCTCTAAATATGATTCGGAGTTCAGCAGTTGCGTTGGATGGCACTCTCTGCTTAGTTGATCGGGACAGACTTTGACCAAGTTCATAACTAATTGGTAAGACTGTCATCAAAAGTGGATTCCTTTTTGGGTCACCCTCAGTGAACCGTTAAGAGAAATAATAAGGAAGAATGTTTTGCGGTTTAAACCATAAAGAGGTATGGAAGTTTGGGTATCCCACATCGCCCAAAGGAGGTAACCCAACCTTCCTCTTTTGGGTATAAATAGAATGGATACTTTCACTTCTAAGTACACATTCCCTCATTCTCATTTCCTACTCCTTATAAGAGTCTTTCGTGTATCGGGACCTTAGGATTTCGAATTGTTTTCTCTTTGGTTTGTGGGTGTGAGCTATTAGAGGTACTCTCGTTTGGGTACTTGCCTCCAAGTTCGACCAAGGTGGTCCGCGTGTGTGAGAAATCCGATTTTCTCAAAGGTTAGTAATTTCTTATTTATTTACTTACTTCTTTTAAGTTGCTTTTAGCTTATTAGGTTTAGATCCTTTAGGGTTTAGTTCCCTTCTTGCCCTAGATTAATTGTTATTTCCGCTGCGTGTTAATCTAGTTAGGGAATAGAAAACCCATCAAGATGATGTCCACCGGGATTTTCGCCATTTAACCAAAACCTATATCCTGGTATTAAGTTATACTTGGACATGGATGGATGTAAATTTTATTCTTGTTCCCAATTTTGTTAGAAAGTAATGATTATAATCCAAATTTTAACATGTCTTTCTTTTTGTTTTGTGCAAACACCGGATTTAGTCCTACAGGACAACCGGAATTGGAAATTGAGGACTGCCACTTCTGAGGTGAAAATGCATCTGAACTCCACTCTCAACTAAACTTAAAACTCTTAATAAGTTCCCCTTGCATTCTCATTCAATGGGCTAAGAACTTACACAGCAATAAGAAAACATGTATAACAAATAGGCTAAACACTAATTGTTAGTGGACAAGTATTAGTGATAACATTGTTCGGGCCAAGCTCGTTTGTTCATTTAACATTATTTATATTATACTCAAACCATTAGTTAACACAGAAATAATATATGATGCTACATTGTGCGAGGTTCAATTACGACCCTTCTGACCCATTGATAGTATATAATTGTCTTTTGTTATAATGATAGATGATGTTGCCAATAATTGTTCTATGTAAGATGACATGCCCCTTGAAAGCATTGTTCATGCTTTTGTCTAACCTAAATTCACACACAGAAATTAAACCACATAATATGCAAAAGGGCAAATCACATACGTGCTTAATGTGTTTTTTTTGTCATGCATGCCAGTATGCCACAACATCTTTTTTTAGTATAATAATTTGAAATATACAAGTTGTTTTTTTTTCTTTTTTTTTACAATTTGCAAGTCGCCGCGTATATTAGATATTCATTAGATTAGCATCACAATCAGGCAAAGTGTTCTGTAATTTGTTTGTGTTCACGTAGGTCCAAATAAGAGAACACTAATAACCCAAAGAAACAATGGTATCGTTTTTTATAGATCGTGCTCTCTTTTTCTTCATGTAATTTTCATATATTGGATAAGAATTTGATAAAATGCTTAGTTAAAGAGTTTTCTATAGTATTCATTCTTGAATTTCAAATAAAAGGCGTTTATATCCTAAAACATGAGCTTGCATTTGTGGACATGCATGATCACCTACCTTTAATATCATGTGAAATGACGTGGTTGCGTAAGAGTGGGCACTTTGATTAAGAGAACAATGAAGGAAGTATATGGTTACTCCTTTGGCTTGATCAATATTTGTATTGGTAAATCTCATAGTGATCAAGACTCTAAAACTCATAATGGATAGGGAGATACATATATGTTACCTTACCGTGAGTGTAAATTGGTATCGCAATTACAAGGAGTGGCTATTGTGTTGTCTCTCATTTAAGCCATATAAAAACACATATTTTGATCTTTAATAAGACCCCGTAATTTTTAAATAGCATTTATGAGTATGTATTTTTTTAATACATTTTTGTTAATAACTTTATTTAAAACTTTGTCTAATAAATTTCAACCTGATAAAATAATTTTGAGTTATATATCATGTCAACAATATAAATAAGGAAAGGCATTTCAATTATAATAACAAACTTTGAAATTTTTTCAATATATATGAATCAAATCATTTATTAGGGTTGATTTAAAAAGATAGAGACAAATTGGTTGCTTATTTTTAGGAAGAATGCACAGAGTTATTGCTCTAGAGGAATTGTAACTGATTGTGGTCATGCGTGTAGAGAAAGAATGATTTTGAAAAGAGATTTCAAATTATTTATGGAAGGTTTTTATGACATTAAGCATACATTAATGAGATCCTTTGAAAATGTGCTTGTGAAGGTTATCATGTTTGTTTTTCAATGTTGCTGTATTAATTTTAAAAAAAAGTGCATTGATATATTGTACAAAAGTGGCATCTAAAATCCTTTCCGATTTATATTCGATTTGTAATGAAATTCACAAGATTATAAGTTAATTTTGGTAACAGTTTGACTAATTTTTTCTAGTATATGATGACTGATATAAATTATTTTGACCGAGATAAATAACAATTACTATGAATTAGTTTAACAATTACTTTGACTACTATGAATCGTGTGTGGCTGTTGAATCGTGAATCGATAGATTCATCATCTTGGTTGTGTTTGCATTAAGTTAATTAATAAGAAGGCATGTAAACAGATGGATGGAAAAGAGGAAGAAGAAGAATTCGCATATTTATTTGAAGGAGGAGGAGAAGATATATTGGAATCCGAACGAGAAGATATAATGGAATCCCAAGAAGAAGAAGAAGAAGAAGATATAATGGAATAGTAAGAAGAAGTTATAATGGAAATCCGAAGAAGAATATGATTTATGAATCCAAAGAGAAGACAGAAGAAGAAGATATAATGGAATCCAAAGAAGAAGAAGATATAATGGAATCCGAAGAAGAAGAAGATATAATGGAATCCGAAGAAGAAGATATAATGGAATCCGAAGAAGAAGAAGATATAATGGAATCCGAAGAAGAAGAAGATATAATGGAATAAGAAGATATAATGGAATCCGAAGAAGAAGAATCCGAAGAAGAAGAAGATGAAGAGGAAGCTGAACAACTGGAGGAGATGAGGCCACCAGTGGTGACCAGCTGGATGGGTCCAGATGGTATTACAGTTCATGGTATGTAGGATTCGATCACCCTACAACCTGGTTACTAGTGCGGAATAAATCCGATCTTGAAGACGAACACACCCCAGCAGATTATGTATGACAGAAAAAGAAAAGGATGCACAAGAATATAACCCTCAATATTATTTGTTTATTGAGTAAGGAAAAGAATGAAGTACAAACCCCCCCCCCCCCTCACCTCTTTATTGTAGAGATGAGGGGGAAGTAAACCAACTCTAAAAGAGTTGAAACCTAGCTGCTACATAGGAGAGAAAGAATACAACGACTCTTCTGAATGCCCCCCCCCCCCAACTAATCTAAACTATCTTTTGAGATCGGTATATTATAGAGTTCTCCTTGGGCTAAAACTTGGGCAAAACTTGACAATGACCCCCTAGACTTAATATTTATAGACTAATATGGATACTAAATATAACAATTTCCACCTTAGTACCATATTAGCCTATACCGATACTCAACAAATTCAACCTATGCTGGAATCTCAGACTAGGGATAGCCTTTGACAAGGGCTGCATATACGCAAATACCGCTACTTATTTGTGTAAGCCTTGAATCCTGGCTCATATTGCAAGTCTCCACCTGCCCTCGACGTAGCAAAATACGACCTCCTTTGAAGCCTCCGTAAGTATTCAATACGCAACTTTAGTTGTACACCATAATACCATCATGTGCAGCATCATAGCTTCTCAGCTTCCGTGCACATCCTTGTATCATCAACCCGTACCTTGTGATTGATCTACCCATGGCGTAGTTAAAATCCACAAAAACCTGTACGTCTTTCTGTAATCCACGATCAAACTTATCCAACATACCCACATCTGCAGATGCTATGTCAAGTCTCGTGCAGACCATCTGATACTCCTGGCTTCCAACTGCATATTTTACATGACACTTACCATTCGTTTTCCAGCTTCTCTGATGACTAACCCTCCAACAACAGTATGGAGTGCCCTTTCAACAAAGTATGTACCAACTTTTCATTGTGAATCCTGGACTGTGACACCCTTAGAGTATTACCACTCTAATCCCTGATGATCTCCAAACCAAGTATATTTCCCTTTGCTTTAACCAGCAAACCCAATTGGTAATCAGATCTCCAGCCTTGCATCCGTAAGAAAAAACTATACCATCTATATAGAGAAATAGATGTATGAACATACGACTCCCAGTAATAGCCATCGCTGTCGTCGCTGCATTTCTTGCAACCGTTGCTGATCACATACACATCTGATCGAGCATCCATATCATCTTTCAATCCAAACTTACACTTGGAAATCACCTCACAAGTATGCTATTATTAAAAGTCTATGGACTCTATGTTGCATATATCTTTCACTGGAGCAAACTACAAAAGCAGCCTGATTACTGTCTTCTCTATACTGAATAGTTCCCATACTGAGTGTTGCTCCCTATCACGTGCTGGATGATAGTATATCAAATCCTCAGTTTGTACTTCCAGTGAACCAACTACATGATCGACATTCCTATGAGGTTTCACCTCAAATGTATGACTGCCATGTGGTTCCACCTCAAACTCATCTCCTTGCAACACTTGCATTGAACCCGTACCTACACTAGAACCAATGAAAGTTTTCTTGTATTCCCCACTTTCATTGAAACCCATATTCCTGTAAAGCACTACATTTGAAGTAACGTCATCTAACCTCCAAAGCTTATTACCCATTATACCTTTTACGGTATCCCAGGAATATGCACTTGACCTTAACCGGTTCAAGCATCCCTTGCTTAATACTAGCAAGCCAACCAAAAAACCCTAACATATCTATAGGCGTCTTAAATCTAATCGCTGATGATGGTGACCTTGTCACTAGATATGTAGACATGGTTGTATCCTCTGCCCATGATCCTTGAGACAGACCTAGAATGAAATCAGAAAACAACGTTACCTTAGCAAGAGTGTCACGTTTGTCTCCTTAACCAACCCATTCTGCTGCTATAACCCTGCAACACCTAAATGTTTGGCGACCCCACTCTTCGTACATTGTTGTGTGGACCTCTGATTACAAGAATCAAGAACTTACCCGTCTTGATCTTCACCAGCTTGATATTCCTTTTCCGACCTACTTTACCAAGCAGTCCATGTTTGTCTTCTCTTCAGGTTGCTTGTCCTCCAACCGTCTTTGAGACACTGTAGTATCATCGTTACTAACCTGAAAAACCTCAGCTTTACGATCCTCTTGAGCTCCCTGCAGTTCCACCTCAAACCAAACACATTTTTCATCATTGTTGGATGTGGTATTTATGGGTTATTGTTCTGGGTTGTCCCCTCACTTTTTCCCCTTTGTTCCTCCTTACTCATGGACTCATATTTTCAAAAAACCCCCCCCCCCACCAGGACCAAGTTGTTTTGAACCTTAATGCCTTTTGATACAATATTCTCATCGAGCTTTTAGATTTTAACCTTAGTATTCATACAGTCTATTCTTTTTAACCCTTTGTTAACCGTTTTAACCTCTTTATGATTTACCTATACAAAAACACGATCTGCAAAGTAAACCTGTTTGTATAAAAAAATCCTTGCTTTATCGATATAACCCTAAGAATAAACCTTCTTAGATATCGATCAAACCAAGAAACCCTTCAAAAAACAAAACCCCTTCTTAATCAAATATCGATTAAACCTTGAAAATCAGACCATCCAATCAAATCGACAACCCTTGATTCAAGAAAGTACCCGACGCTTTCTGAAGTAACCCTAGTCGTACTTTTATTTTTGCAAAACAATTTCTTGTAACCTAAGAAACCTGCAAATCGACAAGTCTTGGACATATTCTCTGACCCTTTTGTTTATTCTGAAATCCTCTGTGATATAAACTCACACACCGAATCAAACAAATTACCTTGTGCAATAACTCCATTAGTCTTTTACACTCTTTGTCGCGAACCCGTACAATCGAAGAACTCAAGAACCTATACCTGTCGATACCCTGCTGCTCCTTGACGTCAAAAAAATTTCAACACCAAGAACTTTTGTTGTCGAGAACCTGGTAGCCCAAACAGAATAGAACGATCCTGTTCCTTCCAGAAAAATGAACAACAAAGACCTCTTCTTGATCGATCCTAGTTAACCAGAGAACCCGCGAACCTGAGCTCTTGATACCACTTGTAGGATTCGATCACCCTACAACCTGGTTACTAGTGCGGAATAAATCCGATCTTGAAGACGAACACACCCCAGCAGATTATGTATGACAGAAAAAGAAAAGGATGCACAAGTATATAACCCTCAATATCATTTGTTTATTGAGTAAGGAAAAGAATGAAGTACAAAACCCCTCCCCCCTTCACCTTTTTATTGTAGAGATGAGGGGGAAGTAAACCAACTCTAAAAGAGTTGAAACCTAACTGCTAAAAAGGAGAGAAAGAATACAGTGAATTTTTATGAATGCCCTAATCTAAACCCTTTTTTGAGATGGTATTTATAGAGTCCCCTTGGGCTAAACTTTCACAATGACCCCCTAGACTTAATATTTATAGACTAATATGGATACTAAATATAACATGGTATAATCTGCAAAAATGACGGTCTCATTCATTTAAAGAATCGATGTCAATTGGATGATTGCCTAATTTGTTATAAACCTTTCACTACTCATGGAAAACACCAAATTTGGTACATTCTTTCTTTCAATTTATATATAACATGCTGCCTGCTTTGTTGTTTGTTAAAAACAGCCAATACTCTCTTGATTTGCTTATTATTATTAATTCGCCTACTCATATTCTTCTTAGCAAAGAAAGATGATTAATTTATCTTCATGATTTTTCTTTGTTTACTTGATTGCATTCGCTGCAGCTGTCTTCCTTGTGGGCATATGTATGGATTCTCATGTATCAAGAAATGGCTTCTTCTAAGCTCCTCCAGTGGGAAGGTTTGTTTGTTTGTACCCCATAATATCGTATTCATTCAATTTTACTATAAACCTTGTCTTAACTACCTTTGTTCTTATCAACAGTTCCCCTAATGCAACACCTTATGCTCATTTCAGGATGCAATACTTCTTTATCCACCTCACCTCTGCTTTACTGCTCATGAAAAGGTCTTTGTTTAAAACCAACCTACCTTGACATCTTTTTTTTATATATAATAACTTTGTTTTAAATAAAAACTCTTCATGCAGGCATCATCGGCCACACTCTTTCCATTCACCGAACAGGGTTTCCTTGAATTTAGAACTTTGTAATACTTATGGTGCTTGATTGCCACAGGTTGATGCGGGCTGCTGACATAACACATATGAATATTTTGGTGACAAAACATAATGATTTAGCAGTTCGTTCGAATGAATTGGCGCGAGAGTGGGATAATTTATTAACACGGGCTGAGGAACTGGAAGAGCGCGCTGAGTCTTTGGGACTGGCTGATGCATTGCGAAGGCGGGCTAGTCTGTTGGAACCATGGGTTGAAGCATTGAGACGGCGTACTGATGCACTAGAACGGCTTGTTAGTGCATTAAGATGGCGCATGGATGCATTGGTACAAGGTTCTGATGCATTTGAGTCAAGGATTAGATTTTATTTTAAAATGTACAAGGAGCATCATAAGAGGGAAGAAGAGATTACTAAGGCGAAACAGGCTCCTGATAGGAAGAAAAAGCTCGCTGAAAAGGCAGCAGCAAAAGCAAAAAAGAAAGGCGAGAAAGAAGCTGAGAATGTACCTGAGAAGAAGCTTAAGCATAAGGAAAAGAAAGAAGAGAAGAAAATGCAGGCATCTGGCACTGTTGATGTTCCAGAGGAAGAAATGGTGGAGGACGTTGCAGAGGAACCTGAGGAAGAGAAGGTTGAAGTAAAGGATAAACCGACAACAAAGACCACAGAGCGTGTGAGAGTGAGAAGCAGAAGCAACAGTAGAAAGGGCACTGACTCGATCTCAAAGGTGATACTTAAACGTAAGAAGTCAAACAATTACATGTATTAGTATGCTGTAGGTGCTGCTATGGTTCTTACTGTGCCTTTAGCAGTTGGTTACTTCTTGTATGCATAGATAAACGGGTCTAGTAAAATGGAGTAAAAGGGGTACTTTTGGTTTGGAAGTAATGTCGGTTTTTGTTTTGGTTCATTGTTTTTTTTGAACTGTATTTGCGGATTGAGAACTTGATATACGGTTTTGAAAGAGTTAGCTTTAAACATGTACAAGAGAAGCAGCGATAGAACTTGTTTTTGGACTAAAAACAAAGCAACAATGATAATTTGATACAATAAAGAAGATGCTAATAAGTTACCATAACGTTTGATGCATGATAGCAGTCATTGTTATTCTTCTTTGTCTTTATATCCATGAGCTTCGACTCATCAACTTCTATTGGTTTATCTGGTTTTGTATTCAAACTAAAATCTTTCATCTTCTTCTTCTTCAACTACTATTTCTCCTTCTCACCTTTAACTATACCATTTTCTTCCTTTGTATTTTTGTTGTCTTTTTTCCTTCTCGACAACTAGTGGTGGAACAACAGGAATAGGATCTTCTTTTGGTTGCTTTACCTTTAGTCTTGCTACAACTTCTATCTCAACGGGAGCAATCAAAGGCTTCTCGCCTGGGTTTCTCATATGCATGTCTTTGCTTTGATGGTGCATGTCCAGTGATTGCAATAGTCTTTTTCACATAATCTTTTCTGAACACTTTGCTACTATTCCACTCGGCCATGAACTTGTCCCCGCCAGTCTTGTCTGAAAACTACTGTTCCACTTTGCTACTGTTCCACTCGGCCACTTTGTTTGATTCGGTGTTAGTTTTAGGCGTATTGTATGAATAGCACCAATCCAAATACTAGATCCTTCCATCATCAAAACATATTCTAAACCCTAAACCTAGTCTCATGCTAAAACTGCATCGGGTGTTTGATCAGAGGTATAATTCAAAGAAGTTATTTTTTTTTCCTCGTTTGTAATTAATATTCAGTTGTGATATTAGTTTATTTCAGTGGATTTCAAATCAGATGTAGCATATCTAAACAATGGTTTATTATCAGAATATTATTTTATAATATAGCTAATAGTTAATTGTTAAAGATATAATGCTTATGTTATGTGGTTTTTTTTGATTTCCAAATTGAATATATGTGGGTTTTGTTTCTTAGTTCAGGGTTTTTGGCGGTTGGCCGGATGATTATGATGATGGATGGCTAATTTAAAGAAGACTATTATGTTCTCGATTGATTTATGTAATTTTTTAGTTTTTTGTCCATTATGCTTCATTTTCACGACATAAGGATTAACGGATTATTAACCGACGGTGTTGTATGCACACCACGTGTTTGATGAGATGTGTGTGAAGCTAACTTTGTTATTAATCGAGTTTTTTTATTTGTTTTAGGGTGGCGATATGACTTAGTGAACCTGAGCAGATTAATTTATGAAGCAAATCACAACTGCAATAGCAGGTAATCATTTTTATGATAATTAACTGATTTGTTTATATGAACCTGAAATTGTACTATATGTATATCCCTCCATCAGATGAAGATGGTATCACAAAATTAGCCCACTTATAGCCTTGATGACGTTTTGCCATCATCATGTTCATCATTATTTCAATTCTCATTCTGTTTTTATCTTTTATAATGAATAAATGAATACTCCATTTTTGAGTTATTAAATTGTGTTAAAGCGTATGTAAATTCGTGAAATGCTTATGTTGATTGATTTTTTTTGGATGTGCTCGTTCTTTCATACATATCACAAATGATTTTCAGGTTGTCAAGATTAGGGACATCGTATGGCCACCAGGTAAGAAGAAGTTCAAAAATTGTGTATGAGTTAAGGTAGGTAGATTTTGGCATGTTGTAATACTTTCGTCCAAATAGTCTTGTGCATAGATGATGATTATTTACTTGTGGAAAATTATAAAACTACGATGTTGCAGTTCTCTTTACCTCCACGGTCCACAAGTTCTTTTTTTTGTTTTGTACTCTCAGCCTATACTCTGAGTTGTTACATTCATCATTCACTGATGGTTCTACTAGGATTTGGATTGCAACAGATGGTGTCCGAGTCAGCTTACAACTGATTATGCATCAAAGATACATTTTACATAATATGGAGGTCTGTCACTAATGTAAGCGCCTACAAAATGTGGACAATTATGTGTTTTTCAGTTTCGTCATTAATTTGAAAAAGGTAAATCATTGTCTGCCATAATACTTAGTTAGATCGTTTTATGATTTAACCTTTTAACACTTTTTTTATCGGTAGTTACATAGGGTTTGTTGCTTCATTTTTGGCGACAACAAGGCCAAAATACACTAAAGGGCAATAACATATGAATTTGATTAATGGGTTTGTTCAAGTGTTTTGTAATCTTTCGACTCTTATTTTCATCTCTCATTAAGCTTGTTAAGTTCGATCAATATATATTCGTCATACATCATGTGGTTCTTTTAGACTATCACTTGTGTTTTGGCTAGAAGAACCAAATTTGTGTTATTATGTTTTTACCGCTATTCTACTTAATACCGGACGATTAAAACTATATCACTATACTTGTGGTGGTCGCGTATTGTCTTAATAGGCTTAGTGATGGTTTTCCCACTATTCTATTGATAAAAGGAATTAGTCAATGACTTGACTTCAGTTAGTTGTTTATGTGTGTATTCACTAAAGGGGTGTTTGGGTATGCTTATTGAAAATAGATTATGCGTTTTAAAAATGGATAATCAAATAATCAGCTGTTAGAAAACGTGGTTCATAAATTTAGTGTTTGTATTTGATTTCGAGCTTCTTGAGAAAACGCAAATAATCAAATTCCACACCACCCTAATCTACGATTTTTAAGTGTTTGGCAAATCAGATTATTAAATGATCAAATAGGTAAAATGACAAAAATAGACATTTTTATATATTGATATATAATATAAATTTTACATATAGCAGTGTTGATGTATTTTGTTGACTCATATCATGTCGACCTCCTGTCCATATCCTCAGTGTGAGACTTATATTTTTAAGATAACAATATAACATTTTTATTAGCAGATACTACTACATTTTTTATTGATGGCATATTCGTGTAATGAGCTTAATAAGTGATAGAAAAACATCTATAGTATTCGATGTTGGGCTCAAAAAAAGAAAATTCAAGACACAAAGTTTAAATTATAGGGTTTTATATACTACAATAGTAACCTACCCATTTTCTATCTGTCCCTTAAAGCCTTTCTTCTTCTTACCTACCATACGTTTCTTTAATCTCCCTTTCCAGTGAAATTAGAACATACTTGTCTTCTTATTTACAAAATAACATGCAAAGTGCTTAAAAACGATCAAAATTTAAAAAAATTTCAGCATGACTTTTGTAAAAATCACTAGTTACATTATCTAGCGCACTATAACCTTTGATACATATTGTGAGAATTAAGCCTATTCCATTTCCAAACTGTTTACTAAATTCCACAAAATAATGAGTGTGCCGGTGATGTAGTGGACTTTAGAACTTGGCCTGGTATATCACTCGAGACCGCCATGATAAGTTCTATGGATTTAGATACAAGAACATGTTCAACTGATAAATTTCTAGGATTAAACCAAATAGCTTACATGTTGTAAAAATAACTAACTTCACTAGTTAGTTAACTCCTGTGTAACCCTTGACTACTCTTATTTTTAAAGTAAAATCCCCTAGAACAACCTGTTGAGCCATTCCTTTCTTTTTGTACACCATATTATATGTTTCGTTACACCTTTGCACCTTAGCCTACCATGTAGATTAAGCCTATTTCTCTATGTTGCCAGTTTCTTTCGTGTAAAGTCTTGTATTTCCTATGTCAAAGTGAAATTTTTCTATCTCTGTAATGGTCAGGAAATCGCACAATGAAATGGGAAAATATGTAGCTTGTAAGTTTTGCTACTTTTCGCAATTATGAATTATGTCCGATGAAGAAGTACTACAAGGAAAAGATTATTCGGATAAATTATGAAAGTGAAGACGGTTGAATCAAACCGAGGTTTATTATGTATTATTAAAAAAATGGAAAAAGAGAAAACGCAAAAAAAGAGAAGAAAGAAAAATAGTTGTTTCAAAAAGAAGTTTATACCGAAGGAATTACTTGGAAGGATTGACTATTCGTTGATACGTTACAAAAATCAACGATGTAGGAAACTAGAAGGGGGGAGGGGTTGAATAGTTTACTGGTTAATTTGTCGTTTTAAAACTTTGCTTAGAAAATTGTTAGATTCGAGTTATATGTCAATCAATCAACAATATGAATCACAACTAAATATCTAATATAATGAACTAAGTAAGCAATAACAATAAAGAAATAGAGAAAGAAACGATCAAACCAAGATACCAACATTTATAGTGGTTCGGCAATAAAGCACCTCTTCGTTCCTACTCCACTCCCCGAGTACTCCACTCGAGATTTTACTATGTCAACAAGCTCCCTTTAGGCGGAGAAAACCGTTTACACGTCGCTTACTTTCTTTTCCGTCACTAAGCTAGATTTCGAGTCCTAATCTTAGCTAGAACCAATCTAAGACTTAACAAAGTCTTTATACACTCACAAGATATATACCCTTGGATTGACACACAATCCAAATCACACTAATACACAATTTACACTATTAAATCTACACTCAATCCAATTTACACAACAACACAAAGTAAATGTAATGACGATATGTGATATTGAGGAGGAAGAGAGAGATCACTTGATAACAAATCGTATGTAGAAGAATACGATTGTTCTTCTCTTGCACTTGATTAGAAGAAGAAGAAGAAGGGAGGAAGAAAGAATTAATCACTTGAAAACAAGATCAAGATATGTTAGTGATCAAGATATGTGTTTTAGAAAGAAAGGAAGAAGAGAGAAAAATGGATCTGAGAAAATTCGTGGCAAGAGGTTCTGTTTTTCAGATGGGGTGGCCCAGTATTTATAGGGGACAAAAAAATGACCGTTGCTGGTGGCGGTCCCGGCGGTCCCTTATATATAAGGGGGCCGCCAGGCCTAAAAGGGGGCCGCCACTAGACTCCGCTCCCTTTTTTGTCCTTTTGTGGTGAAGGTTGTATCTGTTATAGAACCTTCTATTTTGGGGGGAAAATTTGAATTTCAAATTTTATGTTTTTAATAAAACATTTCTTTTAATGAATAAATATTTTGTTTTTATATTTTTATAAAAACACATTTGTAGAAATGTAAGGTTTAAGAAAAATATTTTCTTGATCACTAATCATGTTTAATGATTTGTTTATCCATACCTTAAGTGATTAATCTTAGAAATAGAATTTTATGATTAGTAATTTATAAACGTTTAATTTTATCGTAAACGTTTTCACATTTTGTTATTATCAAAACATTGAGAGGTCAAAAAATATAAATAACGTTTTTAGACATTATTTGTATTAACAATCTCCCCTTTTTTGATGATGACAAAACATAAACTCATTTAGTATAAAAATAGAAGTTTATAAATTATTAATGAGTTTAATTTTATTTCTCCCCTTTTTGTCGAATCCAAAAAGGTTGATCGTCGAGTCGTAGTAGAGAGAAAAAAATCGACGATAAAAGACTCCCCTTGATGTAAGCTCCCCCTTGTTCGGGGTACCAAGGGATCGATCTTACGATAATTTGTTTGCTACAAAAAAAGGTTATAAATATAAGTGCAAGACAAATATTCTTTAATATAACACATTGTATTTAACACAAGAAGATTTTCATTCCACCAACAAGAAAATCATACATTAACACAACCAACTAATACATTCATGCAAAATAAAACTAGAACTAATACAAGATAAAGAGACATAATACTACATAAGTCTTTGGATTTTCCATTATTAAGCCATTTGAAAAGGGTCTATGGTGGAGGTGGAACATGGTTGTGAAGGCGGTGGTTAGAAGATACTCGAGATGAGCAAACATAATGTTCATTTCATCTCGAAGGTTCAAATGGTGGTTACAGTTGTGGAAACAACAAATACAAGTTGATCCATGATAGTTGTAGTAGAGTGGATGTCTCATGATAAGAGGTTGAGGTGGTGGTGGTGATGGTGAAGGTGGACTTGAGAGATTTTCAAGGGGTGTGATTGGTGATAGTGATAGAGCGATATCCAAAGAAGGAAGGAGTTCATGCAATTTGTTTTCACTATGATTTTGAGTAGAAATTTGTGGAGGTAAGGAGGAGGATGTAGGATTAGATGAGTTAGGGGAAGGAGGCAAGGAAGTGGTATCAAAGATTGGAGAGTTTGGTGGAGATATAGGTAGTGAGTTACTTGGAGATAGAGGAGGTGAGGTCCTATTTGGTGGAGGAAAAGGTGGTGAAGGTAGAGGATTATGACATTGTCTCCAAGGTTCAAGAATTTCTCTTTTGTGTTTTCGCGAGTAGTCACGAGGAGATGTGTTAGAAGATGACATTGAGACTTTGAAGAGATGTTTATAAGAGAAGTGGTGATTGAGATGGATAAGGATGATGTTTATATAGAAGAGTTTTGGGAAAGGCATGGTTTTGGTGTAAGAAAGTTCTAAGGAGTGTTTAGTTTAGAAGGGAAAGGGCAGCTAGACCTAGGAAGAATAGGGTCAAAGATGCAGACAAGGAGGGGACATGAATATTTCGTGTTATTCCTGATGGTAGTCCCTTATTGTTATGCTGGGTCCCGAATATATAAGGGGGCCACCTGACCTTTTAGGGAGCCGTTTTCTAGGGTTTCGAAATTTTTCAAAAGTTTAATCCTTTTTTAGAGTGGTCAACGAGGATGATTTTTGGCATTTTCATCACTTTAAGTATCACATAATATAACTAAGGAAGTGAATAAATCATGTAATATGATCAAGATAAAGCATTTTGATAACCAAAAATGTCTATAAGAGTCACGTTAAAATGCATTTAGTTCCTAATGTAGACATATTATCACGTATCTTGATTATCCAAGACATGAATAAGTTAATAGTAATCGTTAGTGTTTTTAGCAATAATTCTAGAAAAAGATTTCAATCATCATTTGAATCAACACTCGACGCTTCTTCAGAAGATATGTAGATAATTTATTCAAGATGGGAAGGATGAACCTAAGGTTTCATGGATCCCTAATATGTTTTGTATTTTGGATTACGGCGATGAGGATTGGTTTTGATAATGTGTTCGTATAGACGACTTAGAATTATTCCATATGGTATTGAGGTATTTGATTGATATTTGATATTTTCAATTCTTTTAATTAGAAAGTATGAAAAGTTGAATGGAGTGCTAGTTAAGATGCAATACATCATGTGACATGATGATGCAGGAAAAAAAGGTGAGATATTTTGATTACCAAAATCATTTTCTTGAATGATTTCATTTCAAGATCGTAGTTCAACACGAAGTTCTTCTTTGAGATTTTTGTTTGGAAAGATGGTGTGTCCAGATATTATTAAGGATTGAATTATTTCTTTTAGAGTTGGGACATTGGTTTCAAAGTGTGACATTCCGTAATTTCAGGTCATTTACAATACTATTTAATTTCACTATTTATTTTTTTTTCTCGTACGCGTTCACTTTTAATTTTAATCGTTAAGCTAATCGCGTAGACTGAAATTGTCATACATGTAACGGGCAATTAAAAACAATTTAATGTTTACATCAAGCAAGTGTTATCTGATTATTATGAGGATAATTTATAACTTTTTTTATCTTATTTTATTGGCTACTTAATGCTTACGTTTCATAATAAAATACGTTTTAGGCATACTCCGAAAGTTCTTTACCTAACTACGCCTAAACGAATACCCTCCGATTATACCTATTAGCAAAATAATCAAAAATTACATCTTATATATATATATATATGCCGAAATTTACAAAGTTGAGACCAAGGACTTTATTTCTTTGTAATAATATCTAGATATTTAATAAAAGATCTCTTCACCATTTATCAACTTGTTAGTTAACTTAAACCTAGGTTAGAATAGTACCATGGGTTAAGTTAGGGAGATATGTTTATATAAATAGGCATGCATGATGAGTAAATTTTCATTATCTATTACTTAAAAATTTAATTTTCTTTCTCTCTTTCTATATACTAAAACCTACGGCACAAAACCCTTGACAACTAAAATCCCATACTTTGATTTGTCACTAGATTATACACCCTTTACTCAAACATACTTAAGGTATTCTAAGGTGTTTGCAAGCATTGATTCATCATTTGCAAGTATTAAGAAAGAAAAGTAAAGATTAGGATTTTGGAAACCTAATCTAGGGTTATAAGCTGGAAAGCTTAGTTCTTGAATCAAACACGGGGTTAGCATTCATTTTGCAGCCTAATACATTCATCACTAAGGGTCTTTCTAAATCTTTTTATACCTTTTAATTGTTGTGATTTTATGTGTTATATAGTTATTTACGGCTTAAATCCCCACTAATGACTTTTAAATGTGTAATATAAAAATGGTGTTTTTATTTAGAGTTTATCAATTTATACACTATTCTTATGTCATATGGTCCTATATATCATGGAAAAGTAAAAATAAAAGTATGTTAACCTATGGATTAAGTATAAACATGTTTAGGTTAAATTAGGGTTTTATAAGGTTTCTTAATCTTCACATGTGAAAATAATGAAAGTAAAAGGGTTGAACTTGTTACAATGAATTTACAAGGACTAGGGGAGGATATTGGATTTTTATTATAAGTACCAGTAATTGTAAAATGTGTTTTTAGAGTGTTTTATATATACTACGAAAGAAAATACTACATATAAACAAGTTTTTATAAGTTATAACTTTATTACATATGGGGCTGTTGTAAAATTCGAACTTAGTCAGTAGGTAATGATATTTTATAAAATAATACGCCTCATGATGATTCCATAATGATAAGAACTCGAAAAAAAAAACGATCTATATCGAAAAAGATACGTTAAAACGATGTTTACGACTTATAAATATTTTATAATCAAACTATTTTTATAAAGTTACTATTCAGTACAGCACTTTATTTTTAAAACATCTAAAATATGATATAACTTTTAATAACGAGAAAGTCTCGATGGAATCACTAAATCGCGAGTTAAACGAAATAAGTTATCGCGATTTCGAGTTTTACGCTAATTTATAAGACAAACGAGTGTTGTGAACAGTAATTTTTACTATTCATCGCAGAATCTTAAAACTTAAAAAATGTTAATATTTTGTCATCGCTTGTCTTAATACGAAGAGTCAGACGTAAGAAACGCGAGCAACGGGCTTAAAACGACCAAATTAGGTCATTTTTACGAAAAGTATATTTATAAACGTTTTCACTTTATAAATATTATTTTACTAAAACGATTAGTCGGTGATTATGCTATATAGAATATTGAGTGGTTATCAAAGTGCTATATTACTAGGGAGTTTCATAATGAGGCCTCTTCGGATGGCGTATCGACGATGTTGTTGGATTTACGATTTAAAGTATCCTAACTCCTCGAACGTCATGTCATGACCTCTTTAATTATGATAGCCCGAACGATAGCACGACGTAACTACTATAAGATTATATTGAATGTTATAAATTGAAGTACTCGGTACTTATTCGACCTTAATTTAAATAGGTTGCATCGCACGTTTTGCGTGACTCATGTTTGTTTGTCAATGTTGCTGTATTAATTTTAAAAAAAGGTGCATTGATATATTGTACAAAAGTGGCATCTAAAATGCTTTCCCAAGAAGAAGGAGATGAAGAAGATATAATGGAATCCGAAGAAGAAGAAGATATAATGGAATCCGAAGAAGAAGAAGATATAATGGAATCCGAAGAAGAAGATATAATGGAATCCGAAGAAGAAGAAGATATAATGGAATCCGAAGAAGAAGAAGATATAATGGAATCCGAAGAAGAAGAAGATATAATGGAATCCGAAGAAGAAGATATAATGGAATCCGAAGAAGAAGAAGATATAATGGAATCCGAAGAAGAAGAAGATATAATGGAATAAGAAGATATAATGGAATCCGAAGAAGAAGAATCCGAAGAAGAAGAAGATGAAGAGGAAGCTGAACAACTGGAGGAGATGAGGCCACCAGTGGTGACCAGCTGGATGGGTCCAGATGGTATTACAGTTCATGGTATAATCTGCAAAAATGATGGTATCATTCGTTTAAAGAATCGATGTCAATTGGATGATTGCCTAATTTGTTATAAACCTTCCACTACTCATGGAAAACACCAAATTTGGTACATTCTTTCTTTCAATTTATATATAACATGCTGCCTGCTTTGTTGTTTGTTAAAAACAGCCAATACTCTCTTGATTTGCTTATTATTATTAATTCGCCTACTCATATTCTTCTTAGCAAAGAAAGATGATTAATTTATCTTCATGATTTTTCTTTGTTTACTTGATTGCATTCGCTGCAGCTGTCTTCCTTGTGGGCATATGTATGGATTCTCATGTATCAAGAAATGGCTTCTTCTAAGCTCCTCCAGTGGGAAGGTTTGTTTGTTTGTACCCCATAATATCGTATTCATTCAATTTTACTATAAACCTTGTCTTAACTACCTTTGTTCTTATCAACAGTGCCCCCAATGCAACACCTTATGCTCATTTCAGGATGCAATACTTCTTTATCCACCTCACCTCTGCGTTACTGCTCATGAAAAGGTCTTTGTTTTATATATAATAACTTTGTTTTAAATAAAAACTCTTCATGCAGGCATCATCGGCCACACTCTTTCCATTCACCGAACAGGGTTTCCTTGAATTTAAGAACTATGAATACTCGCGGATGCTTGATGCACAGTTGCTGCGGGCTGCTGACATAACACATATGAATATTTTGGTGACAAAACAAAATGATTTAGCAGTTCGTTCGAATGAATTGGCGCGAGAGTGGGATAATTTATTAACACGGGCTGAGGAACTAGAAGAGCACGCTGAGTCTTTGGGACTGGCTGATGCATTTCGAAGGCGGGCTAGTCTGTTGGAACCACGGGTTGAAGCATTGAGACGACGTACTGATGCACTGGAACGGCTTGTTAGTGCATTAAGACGGCGCATGGATGCATTGGTACAGCGTTCTGATGCATTTGAGTCAAGGATGAGATTTTATTTTCAAATGTACAAGGAGCATCATAAGAGGGAAGAAGAGATTACAAAGGCGAAACAGGCTCTAGATAGGAAGAAAAAGCTCGCTGAAAAGGCAGCAGCAAAAGCAAAAAAGAAGCTGAGAAAGTACCTGAGAAGAAGCTTAAGCATAAGGAAAAGAAAGACGAGAAGAAAATGCAGGCATCTGGCACTGTTGATGTTCCAGAGGAAGAAATGGTGGAGCACGTTGCAGAGGAACCTGAGGAAGAGAAGGTTGAAGGTAAAAGGAAAACCAACAACAAGGACAACGGATGTGTGAGAGTGAGAAGCAGAAGCAACAGTGGAAAGGGCACTGACTCGATCTCAAAGGTGATACTTAAACGTAAGAAGTCAAACAATTACATGTATTAGTATGCTGCAGGTGCTGCTGCGGTTCTTACTGTGCCTTTAGCAGTTGGTTACATCTTGTATGCATAGACAAACGGGTCTAGTAAAAGGGAGTAAAAGGGGTACTTTTGGTTTGGAAGTAATGTCGGTTTTTGTTTTGGTTCGTTGTTTTTTTTTTTGAACTGTATTTGCTGATTGAGAACTTGATATACGGTTTCGAAAGAGTTAGCTTTAAACATGTACAAGAGAAGCAGCGATAGAACTTGTTTTTGGACTAAAAACAAAGCAACAATGATAATTTGATACAATAAAGAAGATGCTAATAAGTTACCATAACGTTTGATGCATGATAGCAGTCATTGTTATTCTTCTTTGTCTTTATATCCATGAGCTTCGACTCATCAACTTCTATTGGTTTATCTGGTTTTGTATTCAAACCGAAATCTTTCATCTTCTTCTTCTTCAACTACTATTTCTCCTTCTCACCCTTAACTGTACCGTTTTCTTCCTTTGTATTTTTGTTGTCTTTTTTCCTTCTCGACAACTGGTGGTGGAACAGCAGGAATAGGATCTTCTTTTGGTTGCTTTGCCTTTGGTTTTGCTACAACTTCTGTCTCAACTGGAGCAATCAAAGGCTTCTCGCCTGGGTTTCTCATATGCATGTCTTTGCTTTGCTGGTGCATGTCCAGTGATTGCAATAGTCTTTTTCACGTAATCTTTTCTGAACACTTTGCTACTGTTCCACTCGGCCATGAACTTGTCCCCGCCAGTCTTGTCTGAAAACTACTGTTCCACTTGGCTCAAATTTAAATTTTTTATGGCATATACGAGTATATGTGAAAGTGTAGTTTTTAGAGCGTCTTGTATGACTAGCACCAATCCCAAATCCCAGATCCTTCACAAATTCAAAACACATTCTAAACCCTAACCCAGTCTCATGCTAAAACTGCATCGGGGTTTGATCAGAGGTAATTCAAAGCAAGTATTTTTTTTCCTTTTGTAATAATATTCAGTTTTGATAATAGTTATTCAGTATTTTCAAAATCAGATGTAGCATATCAAAACCAATGGTTTATTATCAGAATATTATTTTATATTATAGCTAATTAGTTAATTGTTAATGATATAATGCTATGTTATGTGGTTTTGATTTCCAAATTGAATAAATGTGTTTGTTTCTTAGTTACAGGGTTTATGACGGTTGGCCGGATGATTATGATGATGATGGCTAATTGAAGAAGACTATTTATGTTCTCGATTGATTTATGGTAATTTTTATAGTTTCTTTGTCCATTATGCTTCATTTTCAGACTTAAGGAATTAACGAATTAACGAGGGTGTTGTATGCACACCACGTGTTTGATGAAATGTGTGTGAAGCTAACTTTGTTATTAATCGAGTTTTTTTATTTGTTTTAGGGTGGCGATATGACTTAGTGAACCTGATCTGGAGCAGATTAATTTATGAAGCAAATCACAACTGCAATAGCAGGTAATCATTTTTATGATAATTAACTGATTTGTATATGAACCTGAAATTGTACTATATGTATATCCATCCATCAGATGAAGATGGTATCACAAAATTAGCCCACTTATAGCCTTGATGATGTTTTGACATCATCATGTTCATCATTATTTCAATTCTCATTCCGTTTTTATCTTTTATATAATGAATAAATGAATACTCCATTTTTGAGTTATTAAATTGTGTTAAAGCGTATGTAAATTCGTGAAACGCTTATGTTGAGTGATTATTTTTTGATGTGCTGGTTCTTTCAGACATATCACACATGTTTTTCAGGTTGTCAAAATTAGGGACATCGTATGGCCACCAGGTAAGAAGAAGTTCAAAAATTGTGTATAAGTTAAGGTAGGTAGATTTTGGCATGTTGTACTATTTCTCAAAATAATTCATTGTGCATAGATGATGATTATTTACTTGTGGAAAATTATAAAACTACGATGTTGCAGTTCTCTTTACCTCCACGGTCCACACGTTCTTTTTTTTATTTTGTACTCTCAGCCTATACTCTGAGTTGTTACCTTCATCATTCACTCATGGTTCTACTAGGATTTGGATTGCAACAGATGGTGTCCAAGTCAACTTAAAACTGATTATGCGTCAAAGACACATTTTACATTTATGTGTGGAATATGGAGGTCTGTCACTAATGTAAGCGCCTAAAAATTGTAGACAATTATGTGTTTTTCAGTTTCGTCATTAATTTGAAAAAGGTAAATCGTTGTCTGCCATAATACTTAGTTAGATCATTTTATGATTTAACCTTTTAACACTTATTTTATCGTTGTTACATAGGGTGTTGCTCATTCTTTTGGCGACAACAAGGCCAAAATACACTAAAGGGCGATAACATATGAATTTGATTAATGGGTTTGTTCAAGTGTTTTGTAATCTTTCGACTCTTATTTTCATCTCTCATTAAGCTTTTTAAGTTTTACTCAATAATATAATCGTCATACATCATGTGGTTCTTTTAAACTACCCTTGTGTTGGCTAGAAGAAACCAACTTTGTGTTATTGATGTTTTTACCGCTATTCTATTAATACCAGACGATTAAACTATATCATATACTTGTGGTGGTTGCTTATTGTCTTAATAGGCTTAGTGACGGGGTTCCCACTATTCTATTGATAAAAGGAATTAGTCAATGACTTGACTTTAGTTAGTTGTTTATGTGTGTATTCACTATAGGGGTGTTTGGGATTGCTTATTGAAAATAGATTATGCGTTTTAAAAACGGATAATCAGATAATCAGCTATTAGAAAACGTGGTTCATAAATTTAGTGTTTTGATTTGATTATGTTATGTGAAAACGCAAGATTTTTAAGTGTTTGGCAAATCAGATTATTAAATGAACAAATGGGTAAAATGACGAAAATAGACATTTTTACCAAAATCATATTAGAATTTATTTTTTAAGATAACAATATAACATTTTTATTAGCAGATACTGCTACTTTTTTTATTGATGGCATATTCGTGTAATGGGCTTAATAAGTGATAAAAAAACATCTATAGTATTCCCTGTTGGGCTCAGAAAAAGAAAATTCAAGACACAAAGTTGAAATTATAGGGTTTTATAAACTACAATAGTAACCTACCCATTTTCTATCTGTCCCTAAAAGCCTTTCTTCTTCTTACCTACCATACGTTTCTTTACTCTCCCTCTCCAGTGATTATCATCGCTATTATAGCATCTGTATTTATCATATTATAATGCCAGAGTCGAACTTGTGAAGATAAAGCAAGTAATAAATTATATAAGATAACAATTGATAAGGGCATGTTCGTAATCTTGATCATCAGGTAAAAGTGCGTCTTCCAGTAGGTTGGAGGTTGCTGCTCCAAAAATGCGTTTTGGAAAGCTCATAACGCAGAAAAGTTATTATCTAATCTTTTTTAACAAACACTAAAAGTAGCTTATTTGCAATTTAGAAACGTGTTAATCAAATAATTTGTGTCAAACCGTAATACCAAACACCCCTAAGTTACACGTTCCCCCACTCGGTTTCACTTTTTACCGCTATTCTATTAATACCGGACGATTAAACTATATCATATACTTGTGGTGGTTGCTTATTGTCTTAATAGGCTTAGTGACGGGGTTCCCACTATTCTATTGATAAAAGGAATTAGACAATGACTTGACTTTAGTTAGTTGTTTATGTGTGTATTCACTATAGGGGTGTTTGGGATTGATTATTGAATATAGATTATGAGTTTTTAAAATGGATAACATATAATCAGCTGTTAAAAAACGTGGTTCATAAATTTAGTGTTTGGATTTGATTATGTTATATGAAAACGCAATAATCAGATAATATTTTTAAGTGTTTGGCAAATTAGATTATTAAATGATCAAATGGGTAAAATGACAAAAATAGACATTTTTATATAATGATATATAATATAAATTTTACATATAGCAGTGTATTATTTTTTACCAAAATCATATTAGAATTTATTTTTCAAGATAACAAGAGAGGTCCTGAGTTTACATGGGAACGTGAAGATCAATTCAAGAAGAAATATCCACACCTCTTCACCAAGACTGCACCGTCGTCAAGTGCTGTGTGATAAGCCTTGAGGACAAGGCTCGTTTAACGGGGGGAGACTATAACACCTCGTATTTTAGGTCATTGTATGACATTAAGAAATTCATAATTTATTTTTAGGGTTTTACGCGTTTACTCTTAAACCGTAAACTTTAAGTTAAATCGCGTAAACTGAAAATGATCATACAATGTAAACGGGCATTAAACGATTAAATGTTTGCATCAAGCAAGTGTTATATGATTATTATGAGGATAATTAATAACTTTGTTCATCTTATTTTTATTGGCTACGTAAAATGCTTACGTTTCATAATAAAATACGTTTAGGCATACCCGGAAGTTCTAAAACCTAACTACGCCTAAACGAATACCCACGATTATACCCAATACTCAAAATATTAAATATAACATCACATATATATACAAAATTCCGAAATTTTGAGGATGAGAACCAAGACTTTTCTTTTTACACATAATATCTAGATATTTCATAAAGGTAACTCTTACACCTTTTACCAACTTGTCATGCTAACTTTAACCTAGGGTTAGAAAGTAACCATGGTTAAGTTAGGGAGATATTTATACTATAAATAGCCATGCATGCATGAGTAATCTTTACCTTTCCTATTTACATGCAAAATTCAAACTCTTCCTCTCTTTTATACATAAAAGCTCACGGCAACATATAGTCCCCAAACAAAATTCATACTTTGATTTTCTAAGTATATACAACCCTATACACAACATACTTAAGGTATTCTAAGGTGTTGGGAAGCATTGGTTCATCATTTTCAAGTAAGAAGAAGAAAAAGGAAAGATTAGGGTTTTGAAAACCTAATCTTGGGTTATAAGCTTGAAAGCTTGTTTTTGAATCTAAACACACGGGTTTAGACTTATTTCTCTATCTTTACATCATTACTAAGGTTTTCTTAAATCCTTTATACTTTTATTTCTTATGATTTTATGTGTTACATGTTATATATAGCCATAATCACCACTAATGACTTTCTAATATGTAAAATGAGTTATTATTTATGATTATGATTATATGCACTTATTCTTATCTATATGGTCCCCCTTTCCCCCCTATAATCATGGAAAAGTTAAAATAAAGTATGTTAACCTATGGATTAAATATAAAACATGTTTAGTTAATTAGGGTTTTATAACGGTTTCTTTAAACTTCACATGTGAAATTAATGAATGTAAAAGGTTAAACTGGTTACAATGAATTTCAAGGACTAGGGATGATATTGACCTTATTATAAAGTACCATTATGTAAATATGGTTATAAGAGTTTTTATAGTAAACTACTAAGTTAATAATACATAAAAACAAGGTTTTTATAAAGTTAAACACATAAATACATATGGGCTGTTTTAATTCGAATCTTAGGCAGTAGCTTTTGATATTTTAAAGTTATAATATGCCTCGTGACGATTCCATAATGATAAGAAACTCGAAAAACCGATCTATAACGAAAAAGATACATTAAAAACAAGTTTACGACTATAAATACTTTTATAAAAACTATTTAATAAAAAGTTACTATCATTACAGCAACTTTTGTTTTTAAAACATCTATAATATGCTATTAATTTTTAATAACGAGAAGTTATCGATGGAAACACTAAAATCGGAGTTAAAACGAATAAGTTATCGCGATTACGAGTTTACGCTAATTAAAACGACAAACGAGCTGTTGTGAACAGTAATTTTACTATTCATCACAGAATCTTAAAAACTTAAAAATGTAATATTTTGATCGCTCGTCTTACTACGAAGACGTGGACATAAGAAACGCGAGCAACGGGCTTAAAACGACCAAATTAGGTCATTTTTACGAAAAGTATATTTATAAACGTTTTCACTTTATAAATATTATTTTACTAAAACGATTAGTCGGTGATTATGCTATATAGAATATTGAGTGGTTATCAAAGTGCTATCATTACTTAGGGAGTTTCATAATGTGCCTTTCGGATTTGGCGTATCGACGATGTTGTTGGATTTACGATTTAAAGTATCCTAACTCCTCGAACGTCATGTCATGACCTCTTTAATTATGATAGCCCGAACGATAGCACGACGTAACTACTATAAGATTATATTGAATGTTATAAATTGAAGTACTCGGTACTTATTCGACCTTAATTTAATAGTTGCATCAACGTTTTGCGTGACATTTTTATCTGTGATTATTGGACTATCAGTACTCAAGGTGAGTTCATAGCCACCTTTTTTTAATACTTATTTGTTTTACAGACTCTCGGGGTGAATACATTGCTTATTTTACTATTTGGACACAAGTGTTTTCTAAGTGCTTCAAAGTTTTAACTGTATGCTATCCAGATTACTGCCTGAATTATTATTGCTAAGTTACCACTATTGCAATTAAGTCCCACTATATCATGAACGTCAATTGCTATTGTATGTGAGCGCGTGTGTTGTGGATAGATCTATCGGGATGAAATCCCCACTGGAATTTCTGGTCAACAAGTTGACCATGGTTGCATTTACATTGAGAATACTTATTAGGTTGTTGGCAAGCATCCGATACAATTGGGGCCAAACTAGTTAAAGGCTTCGGGTCTGAGCTTAGTGCAATAAAACGTTTTGGAATATCTAAATGTGTTTTTGAGTCATTATTACATCGATCTTGTGGTCCACCAATTTACCATCAAACCTATGATTTCACTCACCTTTGGTTGACTTTTAGCATGTAAATTTCAGTCTAGGGTTGAAGATGAAGGGGAGCCGTGGCGGATATCAATGATGATGATTCTGTGTTTTTATCTAAATTATATGAATTTTGTATTTCATAAAACTTGAGTCATCTTTGAGATTTTGTTTAAATGTATGTTGGATGTTTTATGACATCAAAAACTTATGGGACCTAATGTATTAACTCTGATATTTTGCTATAAATGAAATATTATCTTAAAACGTCCATTCTTGGTCATTTCCTATATCTTGTTTGTTGTACTTGAAGTAGCACCCCAATGTTACTATTCCGCTGCTACCTGATTTTGGGGTTGTTACAATTGAAACCATAAATATTGAATTGGATCATAGGGTGACAAAGCTTATTGCTGAGAATGAGTATTTGAAACAGACCTATAATCAACTTTATTTAAACCAGCACGTATTCGATCAAAAGAACAATGTGATGATTTAATTAATCAAGTCAATATAAAGTCTGCGGAAATTTCTGATTTAAATGCTAGTCTTCAGGAAAAGGCTTTGGCAATAACAGCACTTAAGGATGAATTAAGGAAACTTAAAGGAAAATCCCTAGTTGACAATAATGTTTCAAACCACCCTAGTGATCCAGAGTTGCATCAAGTTAATGTGGAACCAATAACCCCCAAATTGTTGAATAAAAGGACAGCTCACTCTGCCTATATTAAGCATTCTTAGGAAGAAGCCGCAGTTCTTAGGGATCTAGTCGATCATATTAAAGCTAATTATCCCTTAGATCCACTCTTAGAATCTGCCTGTAAGTATACTAAACTAATTCAGGAGATGCTTTCTAAAATCAGTAAAACCTGTCCTAGTATCAATAGTTCTGGAGAACAATTAGTGGCTGTGACCCCGATGAACAAAGTCAAAAGAGTTAGATTCACTGAGCCTGTCACATCCTCAAGAAACACAAAAATAGCCCATACCTCAAACCTAGCTTCTAACAAACCTATGTTGTCTTCTACAGGAGTAAAACAGTCTACTACTTTATATTCTTACGTTGTTGTGCTATGACTTAACACCCAAACTGTTGGTTCCGCTGCAAGGTAAATTTGGGGGTGTTAAAGAAGCCCACCTTAGGAAAGTTAAATCTAGTTTGAAAAATAAAGATTGTGTTGTTCAACCTAAAGGAACTGGTCATGTGCAGCATTCCAAGCTTAATGCGGATTATGAACTGAAATGTGTTAAGTGTAATGGTTGCATGCTTTCTGATAATCATGATTTGTGTGTTCTTGATTTTATCAATAATGTGAATGCTCGTAAAAAATCTAAATCTGTTAACAATGGTTCAAAGAGAAAAGTTTGGAAACCAACAGGAAAGGTGTTTTCAAATATTAGATACATCTGGAGACCTACTGGTCGAACCTTCACTATAGTAGGAAATGCGTGCCCTTTAACTAGAATTACCACAACTATTAAAGTACCCCTTAGGAAACCAACTGCTCTAGAAAATGAAACACTTAAGCCTGTTGTAACATTGGTTTACTCAAGGAAACCTAGGAAATCTAAAACTAATGTTCCTATTAGCAAATCTAAGGTTCTTAAATCTGTATCTGCTAATAAAAAAGAACCCAGTCCATCTTGGGGATCCATAGTTTCTGATGTTCCGTCTTCCTCTCTTAATGAATGCAGGTCGTCCAAATTGTTCTCTGGTATTTGGACTCAGGCTTCTCTAAGCATATGACCGGAGATCGCTCTCAGCTCACCAATTTCGTCAATAAGTTTTTGGGTACAGTCAAATTCGGACACAACTTATTCTCCGTTGGGCAATTTTGTGATTCGAACCTTGAAGTTACTTTTCGCCAACACACCTGCTTCATTCGTAATTTAGAAGGTGTTGATCTATTGACTGGATCTCGAGGAAACAATTTGTAGACTCTGTATCTTGGAGATATGATG
>BQNB010026682.1:0-18009 GCA_026074375.1 Tanacetum coccineum | reverse complement strand
TGAAAAATTAATGCACAGTAGATTTGAGATGTCCTTAATGGGGGAAATAAAATTCTTTTTAGGACTTCAAATCCACCAAACCGATGAGGTGTCATTTTATACACTTTTCCGGGGTCGTTTAACCCTCTAAATCGTGCATTTATGCCCAAAATAGGTACTTAATCGTTCCTTTTCAGGTATATCTCATTTGGAAGAATTACACGTGACTTGGGCTCATTTGGAGAAGAAACAGACAAGACCACAAACCTACACCAACATCACTTAAGATAATGTTCTTAGCAGTTGGAGACGGCGTCACCATTACAACGTGACGCCGTCACAACGAAGACCAAGACGACGTTACATGATTCCACGACGGCATCAGAGTATACGACCCAGTCCATTATCTAGAATATTCTTCATGATGACGACGTCACGACTAAAATGCGACGTCGTCACAGTGATTTTCCTATATATACAAACCCGAATTTAGGGTTTTAAGTGTGTAACTTTAGAATAAAAAGAGGGTACGAACCCTAGTTTGTTTAACAGGTGTTAGGGATGAATTTAGGGCCTAAAAACCCTATTGTACTTCCTCTAACTCATGTTTTAATCAAGTAAGGTTTATTTAATCGTCTAATATGTCTATTTGTTGTGTGATTTATCTATGTTCTTGCTTTACTTATAACACGCTTGACTAAACCTCCTATTGTGTTTATTTATGATTGTATGAAACATAGAATGTAGATCTTAGTGGTGTTGCCTCTTGTGATGGATGTGCACGTTAGGTCTTAGAAAACCAGCTTTTGTCTGTATCGCTGTTGATATGTCTAGGGAAACGTGATTGTGTAGAAAGGATACCATCGGGTAACAATCTTCATACTACCTTGCCCCCTAATATGGTTGATCCACTTTTAATATATTTCACATACACTTAGTGTACCCCTAGGGGCCTTGTAATAGTCTTCATACTACCTTACTTGTGCGTTGCTCTAGCGGAATACTAAGTAGACGGCGGGTTCGTGTAATTCGTTCATGCTTTAGGAAATAGTTACAAAGATCATCACAAGTGTGACAAGGAAACAACACTAGGAGAAGCAATCTAGGGAGTAATACATGATTAAATAAACAGTCTTTTATCTTATTGTTATCACCAGTAGCTTAGATTTATATTTAGTTTAATTGCTAAAACCAAACCTCTTAAACATATGATTTACTGCTTTTGTAAAATATAAAAATACAAAAATAATATTCTCTCAACCCTTAAAATTCTGTAAGACCGTGATCAAGCCTTCCTAACCTATTCATCGAGTGAACGATAACAACCCCTCCCCCCGAGTCTTGCCTATACTACTACTACAACGATTAGGTGCTCTGCCTAGGGAGTTGTAAAACTTCATGTAGAAGTCCTACGATGACCGCACATTAAGTTTTTGGTGCCGCCGCCTGGGGAATAGTTAGGTTTAGATCATAGTTTAGCTTAGCTCTACTCGCTTGAATCCTTTCAAGTGAGACTTTAATTCCGCATATTAGCTTTCTTATAGTCTATCTTTTCTTTGTGCCTTTTGTTTGTAACCCTTTCGTTCACCATCATGATGTATGAAAGACCACCTACCTTACCCTTTCAAAACCCTCCACAAAACACAACCTGCCCATTCTAAAATCATACCTTGGTGTTTCAATAGCATCAAGATAAACCTATCTACAATGCGTGGACTCGTTTCAAAAACTTAATCCAAAGAGTCTCTCATCATGGCCTTGATTTATGGTCCCTTGCTCAATTCTTTTATCATCACGTCAACCAATATACCTAAATGGACCTTGACTTTGTAGCAGATGGGAACCTTAGGGAATTAATTGGTGAAGAGGCATGATAAACCATTAAAAACTTTGCCCAAGGCCAAAAATAATGGGACAACCCACCAAACATTATTTTCGAACAGGAAATAGAAAATTTGAAGGTTCATGCAAAAAGATTATTTGGAAATGAAAATGTTTGGGTTGAGATGCATAGGAATATAGCATGGGACAAAGTAAAAAATCCGAACCCACAAAGTACCCCTCAAGTCCCACCATCATTTGAGGAAACCACACCGCCTGTGGCTCACCTGGAAGAAGTAGATGAAACTATATGAATCCCGACAGTGGTAGAACCTTTGGACTACATGAAACTAGAGGATATAGGCTTGAATACTTGTAATCATGAAATTCCTCTTAGTTCTAGGGAAGTTCCTAGTTTTGACGAACCGAAGCCTCAACCAAAGCCTTTAGCTAATTTTCCAACCTTAGATGTAAGTCTAGGAGACGAAAGAGGTCCCCAACCACCCATTAAACCACATAGTCCGGATAGTTTTAGGATGAAGGTAGTAGAACCATTAACCATTCATACACCACCTTTACCTCATGTGGCATCTTTCCACCCTAAAGATATTTATTGCTATTATCACCCATGTGTAAATGACCCTAAGAAACATTATGGATTTAAACCGAGTTTATTAAAACTTAGTGGATCCTTAGGTGTTGATTTATCAAAATTGGGGATGTTAGATGATGATTGGTAATTAGAATCTAAGGAGGTTTCTTTTCTAGGAAGATGACTTATTTCACCCGTTAGGCCAAAAGAAGTAGAGAAGGTTAGGATTAAATAAACACACCAGTTGGAGCACAAAACTCAACAAATACTTTTTCAACATATGGCTCCTTCTAGCCACGATGGTATGTTTTGTTACTATCACCCGCACTTAAACTCAAGTGTAGGGGAACCCTCTCCTTTATCTGTTAAATAAGGGTAGAGTCAGGCTCGTGACTCGAACAAAAAAAAGCACTTATTGGGAGGCAACCCAATTTACTTTTCCCGTAAATTAAGAGTGTCATGTGTGTTTTAATTCTTTACCGTTTGTTTTATTATGTTTGAACTATCTTGTAATCATGTTTTGTTTGTCTTTAACCTCGTCTTAAATTCAATCAAAGGTATTTTGCAAACGATAAGTGTAGGGGAATTTATACGGCTTTTGAGCCAAATTCAAACATGTTAAATGAATTGTTTAGATTAATTCGTGTCAGTTTTGAGTCATATGATTGAATTGTTAAATCTCAAGTTTTTTGCAGCCATTTGTACAGGAATTAACTTATGAAATCAAGTGCAGGAATTTTTTTATCAAAAATAAAATTTTCGTTTTCACAGACTGTGGAGACGGACGGGGTTACGAGAACCCTGACGGCGTCAAACGCCCAGGTCCAGAAAACTTAAAGTTTTTAATTATTTTTGAAAATGAAACTTGCATAACATTTAATATATGTATTCTTCTGTTATAAACCTGTAAAAACCTAATGACTTTAACAATTCTCTCATCCTATCTATCGAGTCGAACCCTAAATTCATATTGTATATTTGTCTATCGCACATTTTATGCTTGGTGTAGTTGTCTTTGTCTTTGATTACAAGTTATATTTGATGAGAAGAAGCTTGGAAGTTCTTAGAAAGTTTCTTTGGATGATTCTTGAAGGACGATTTAACCAGTTATTGCATGTTTCTTCTCCATTATTGAGTAAACCAGGGGAGTACTAGTTTCTTTATCTTGTTTTCTTTTCCCTTTATTCGTTCTTACGGGTACTTCTAGAGAACATTGGGGACAATGTTCAACTTAAGTGTAGGGGAAAAATAAGCCTTAGAAACTATTCTTTCATTTGCCATTTACTTTATCCTTAAAATGATTGGTAATATATCGAAACATAACATAAGAGGTGATTTTTACCTAAATTTAAAATTTTCTATGACACATACCGACGAAAACTAAGTATTAATAGCGTCTCATGGATAGGAATTTATATTACTAGCACAAAAACCCTCAAATTCCACCCCCAAAATGTGAGGTTCGCCCTTAGATGTTATACCTTTAGCTTGTTCGAGTTAAGGAGTGAGCAATCATGTGTGTCTATTCCGTCGTTACGGATGTGTATGCGTGGTTTCGTCGCCTTTTCTGGAACAATGGTATTGGTTACTTTAGGATTATGAGAGTGTACCGGTAGCATATTAAATTCTAGAACTTGTTTTTGTAATGCATCCCGAGACCGTATAGTGAGTATTAGGATTTGCTTGATAAGAGGCATTAAGATTAACCCATGTTTTAAACCTGTAATTGTTATGATGGTCACCTCGATCATATAACTATCCCACACCCTTGCCATGCACTCACTTTTAGTGCATGATACCCCTAGTACAACCCTCCGAGCCTATCCTTTTTTACAGTTCTCGTAATTTTCTGGTGGATTCCAGACTATTAATAAAGAGCATTGTCACCCTTAAACCAATTGTTACACCCAAAAAGCCTTAGCCTACCTTATATGTACTCACCTTTAGTACATTATTATGATAACCCAAGTTAATTATTGAGTACACTGTTGCTAAGTCTTTATCCTTGTAAATACAGTTTTGGAACGATTGAGATTCATGGTAGCATTTATTTCGCGGAAGAATGGGGAAGAAAAGTTAAGTCAATACCCCTATATATTTGTTAGATGATCTATATGTTATTTTGATCCACCTCAAATCGGGTCATTAGTTAGATTGTAAATATCGAGCATGTAAAGCCTCAAGTGTAGGGGTACGTATTATAAACCCCATGTGATGTATTATGTTATTCAAAAAAAAAAATTGAGAAAAGAAAAAGAAAGAGATTGATGTAGAGTCGTGTATAGTTTGTATATCTTCGTCTGAGTCTTGGCTCAGCAACCAAACCAGCGTGTATTCGTGTATATAATTAGCTAACCCTTCCACTCTAAATTCACCCAAAGCCACCCAAATGTATCCCATCCGTTTCCGTTTCTATTATATGTTATCTTACACCTACACCTCACAACCCTTTAAAAAGATCTCTTAGACAGTAAAGAATAATGCTCGCACCTAGCGGTGGAGGTTTGATCCTTTACCAAGCCTATGGTAATTTATATGCTATGGCAGGTAATGAGTGTTGATTTTCCGTTTCACTTTTATGTTATAATTTATTATACACCTGAGTAAAAGAGAGAATCCCAAACATTTATGTGAGGTGCTAGTATATTTTCCGTGCTTTTAATTACGAGGTCTAGAAGTTTGTGTTGTAGAATACTTTTAAAGAGTATGTAAAATGACCCTTCATATTGTTATTGTCTAGGTAGAAAAGCCCATTTGCTTGAGGACAAGAAAATCCCAAGTGTAGGGGTATTTGATGAGGTGTCATTTTATACACTTTTTCGGGGTCGTTTAACCCCCTAAATCGTGCATTTATGCCAAAATAGGTACTTAATCGTTCCTTTTCAAGTATTTCTCATTTGGAAGGCATTTGGAAGAATTACACGCGACTTGGGCTCATTTAGAGAAGAAACGGACAAGACTACGGACCTACACCAACATCACTCAAGATAATGTTCTTAGCAGCTGTAGACGGCGTCACCATTACAACGTGACGCTGTCACAACGAAGATCAAGACGGCGTTACATGATTCCATGACGGCGTCAGAGTACATGACCCAACCCATTATCAAGAACATTCTTCATTATGACGACGTCATGACTAAAACGCGACGCTGTCACAATGATTTTCCTATATATACAAACCCAAATTTAGGGTTTTAAGTATGTAACTTTAGAATAAAAAGAAGGTACGGACCCTAGTTCGTTTAGCAGCTATTAGGGACGAATTTAGGGCCTAAAAACCATATTGTACTTCCTCCAACTCATGTTTTAATCAAGTAAGGTTTATTTAATCATCTAATATGTCTATGTGTTGTGTGATTTATCTATGTTCTTGCTTTACTTATAACATGCTTGGTTAAACCTCCTATTATATTTATTTATGATTGTATAAAACCTAGAATGTAGATCTTAGTGGTGTTGCCTCTTGTGATGGATGTGCACATTAGGTCTTAGAAAACCAGCTTTTGTCTGTATCGTTGTTGATATGTATAGGGAAACGTGATTGTGTATAAAGGATACCATCGGGCAGGGCCGTCTCGAAATTTTGGAAAATTTTGAAGGCCCTGAGCGAAATTAAGAAATGTTATATATAAAGTGTCACAATTTATAAGATATAATGCAAATTAGTTATCTAAACGTTTAACATATTACTCAACTAAGATATTTCTCATCTAAACATTGTTTTCTTTAAGAAAAATATGTATACACATGCATATAATTGTTAACGGGACAAATTTTGGGGCCCCTAAAATTTGTGAGGCCCTGTGCAGTCGCCCACCCCGCACACCTTCAAAGACGGCCCTGCCATCGGGTAACAGTCTTCATACTACCTTGCCCCCTAATATGGTTGATCCACTTCTAATATATTTCACATGCACTTAGTGTACCCCTAGGGGCCTTGTAATAGTCTTCATACCACCTTACTTGTGCGTTGTTCTAGCGGAATACTAAGTAGACGGCGGGTTCGTGTAATTCGTTCATGCTTTAGGAAATAGTTACATAGATCATCATAAGTGTGACAAGGCAACAACACTTGGAGAAGCAATCTAGGGAGTAATACATGATTAAATAAACACAGTCTTCTATCTTATTGTTATCACTAGTAGCTTAGATTTATATTTAGTTTAATAGCTAAAACCAAACCTCTCAAACATATGATTTACTATTTTCGTAAAATATAAAAATACAAAAATAATATTCTCTCAACCCTTAGAATTCTGTTAGACCGTGATCAAGCCTTCCCAACCTATTCCTCGAGTGAACGATAACAACCCCCTGAGTCTTGCCTATACTACTACTACAACGATTAGGTACTCTGCCTAGGGAGTTGTAAAACTTCGTGTAAAAGTCCTACGACAACCGCACATCACAAACCTCACGAGGTATCTTTATCAATCAGGCCAAGTACGCTTTAGAGATACTTAAAAAACATGGTATGCAAAAAGGACAAAGCATTGGTACACCAATGGCTACGAAACCTAAACTGGATGCAGACTTGAGTGGAACACTCATAGACCAAACTGACTACCGTAGTAAAATCGGGTCACTCATGTATCTGACATCTAGTAGACCAGACATAGTGCTAGCAGTATGTTATTGTGCACATTATCAAGCACGACCGACTGAAAAACACCTCAAAGAGGTTTAAAGGATCTTTCGATACTTAAGGGGTACCATTAATATGGGACTCTGGTATCCGAAGGATTCTGGCTTTGAACTAATAGCTTTTTTAGATGCTGACCATGTCGGATTTCTTGATACACGCAAAAGCACTTCTGGAGGAATACAGTTCCTAGGTGATAAATTAGTCAGTTGGATGTCAAAGAAGCAGGACTGCATTGCAATGTCATCAGCATAGGCAGAGTACGTGGCGTTATCTGCAAGTTGTGCTCAAGTAATGTGGATGAGGACACAGCTTAAGGATTATGGCTTCAACTACAACAAAATACCGTTGTATTGTGACTCTCAGTCAGCCATAGAAATCTCATGCAACCCCGTGCAACATTCCCGTACTAAGCACATCCATACTCGATATTATTTTATCAAGGAACAGGTTGAAAATGAATTATTGAATTGTATTTTATCAGAACTGAATACTAATTAGCTGATATTTTTACTAAAGCCTTACCCGAAGATAGGTTTCAGTATCTTGTTAGACGAATTGGTATGAGATGTTTGACTCCAGCAGAACCAGAGGTTCTGACAAACAAATATGCTTGATATATTTTTTAAACATCGACTTGTAAATATTTTTGAGAAAATCAAAATACAAAAATATAAAACCTATAAAAACAAATACAAAAATATTAAATTTCAAAAAAGAAAATACAAAATCAAAAAAATCAAAAATTACATTTTACAACTTGGTATAATTTTTTTTGGTGTCAAACATATGTAAAATTGAGGGGGAGGAACAAGTTAAAGTTCCATAGAATTCATGCTGATAATATTTTTCTACCCACATAATTTTCATGACGAATTTTAATCACATGGTATTTCAAAGACTAAATGAATTAGTATATAAATAAAAGGAGAAATGTAATTAAAATGTGATCTAGAAAATAATAAGTGATCTAATCGACTCAAAGTGCTTTATACTCTTACGCACATGTGCAAAACATTTTCGTTTATCGATGCACATGTGAAGGGGGAGTTTTTTTTCCAAAAGATGAAACTTTCAAAGTGTTAAACATTTTGATATTCTATCAAACACTTTGACTGATTTTTCAATGGTTTTTATGGTTACGATCTCATACCCAACAACATCTTAATTCATGACGATTCTGAAGTCATAAGGTGATTAAGTTAGGTATTAGTCCTATGATCCAACCAGAACCGGAGGGATCGACCCAAGGATAATCCATAGCTAGAAGTAGTAGTCCTTAGGTATGACTGAAGATGAATGAGTAAAGGGAATAATGCCGACTAAGATTGAGCTAACACTAGAACAATCACAACAAGGTGTTAGTAATGACGTCTTGGTAAGCATTGAAGGGGTTGAAGAATTAAAAAGAAATGTATAGATAAAGGGTGTAAAGAAAAAAAGCCCTCCACACAACTTTAGGCAGAAACCAGGTCAATACATAATCTATCGGTTTTCACAAAGATGAATTCTGATATTGAAGAATGACATTATGGACCCAGTGATGCAATGCACAACCCTTCCCAGCCATTCAACTTTCTCTCAAAAGATAATTGTCTCATTTGTCACGGAGATACGCATGACTTCTATTGACTTTCGAAAGTGGATGTTGTCTCGAATGTTTCTTAAAAGACGTAAAATATTCACATGTATATTATCAACTAAAGGCTAAAAATATGTGTGAATTAGGGCAAGTTTTATTTTGTTGGGTTTTACAGATTTGAAGATTACAAAACCTATTAGACGAAATAAAGAAAGAAGAAACAATGAAGGACCAAATATGTAATAGTTAGCTTTGTTAGTAAGCTAGGGTTTGTAACCATCCTCTACTATATAAAGAGGGTAGGCGTCTAGGTTACAATCCATCCATTCATAGCAGACTTCTCCAATGAGAGTCTGAAAAATGCATAGAGCGTGTGTAGTGTAGTAGTAGTAGTTAGTTCTTTATTGTGTTTAATAAAGAAAACCTTATTAGTAACATGATTGTGTTCTTGTTCTTTATATTCCGCTGTGGTTATCAATCATTGTTATATTACCCTAGTTGAGTCCAGATCTTGGTTTCTACAGTTGGTATCAGAGCCTCGTGGCTCTTGATCTAGGGTTTAATAAGGTTTTCCTGTATAATTTATTTTTCTGTTATTATTATTAAAAGGCGGCAGGGTTTCTCCTCGAACCCTAATTCGTGTATGGCAGCAGATCGGTTGATAATGATGAAGCAGCAGGTTGTTTGTTCGTGACAACAACATCAAGAAACAGCAAGTTCCATGAATTAGCGACAACTTTGCTACAGAAAAAGTGTCGCTGATGGATATGGGACAGATCTATGACAATTTTGCAACAACTATGTGACTGATTAGCGACAGAACAATGACAAATCATGTGTTGCTAAAGCATATGGGAGAAAGGAGATGCTGTTTTGTGACAGATTTTGTGACACTTTTAAGGCGTCGTCTGGATACTTAAAAAAAAGTATATGTACGAGTTATATGTTTGTTTCTGCTGTTTTAGTTTATCTACTTTATGGGTCTGCTGGTGTACGTGTGATAACAGCAGCAGGTGGTCGTAGTTACAAAGAAAACAACATGTTTAAAAGAAAAGTCGCAACAGGTTGTTAAAGGATGTGTGTGTAGGTGTGAATGATGGCTGCGTCTGTGTGTATATGGTTGGATTTGCTAGTCATATGGTATGTACGTGGGCCTATGTGATTATTGGTAGATTGGTTATGAATTCACAGATTTGGAAGCAGTTATGATGATAAGTCGTGGTTTGGGTAAGGATATGTTTTAATATAAATCACTGATTGTTAGGGATTGTATATTTTCTCAAAATTACTTCCTGACTTTATGGAGTGATTTGTGGAATATACCAGATTTATAGGAATTGTATTCTTCCCATATTTCTTGCTGGTTTCATCATTATTCCTGCTGATTGTCTTCTCAGTTACTACTGGTCTTACGATGGTTCCTCCTGGTACTTATACGGTTCCTACTGGTTGCATATTCTGATTCATACTGGTGGTTATGAGTTACTACTGGTTATATCATTCATGCTGATAGGCTTTATGGTTCCTACTGGTCTGATTATGGTTTCTTCTGCTTGCCTTGTTCGATACTGTTTGTTATTGCTGCTAGTATTAAAGGTCCTCAGACGCCCTTAGATCTTGAACAATGATGATATGTATAGTTCGTTTTGGAGATTCAGTGCATGATATGATTCTTGATTGGAACAGTTACGCGCTCTTTACAAATATTTTGGGGGGCATATGATACCATACAGTTCATGATATGATCATCACAAAATTCGAATGATCATAAGCATTGAGTGGTTTCTGGTTGATCCGTCTGAGCTCACCGAGACTATCGGCCATTGCATGTAATCGCCATGCATATATTGACTACAAGAATTATCCAAAGACATTTTGTTACATGATATTGTAATAAGCATGTCTTTTTCGCACTAAAGGAAGAGATGATCTATGCTACTGAGTTCATGATTCAAGCAGATGGTTAGTATACTTTTAAGGGGAAGCTTATTGTTCATATACTTACCATCTACATGCATCACTTGAGGGGAAGCGTTTACGAGTTGCACAAGACCCCTATTAGATGATTACAAAAAGGGGAAGAAGATTTATGATGTGCAGCTTATTATTGTGATGACATGTTTTAGCATTGTTTCTTCATGCAGGTTGTTTTGTAATATCAAATAGGGGAAGATTGTTGGGAATTACAGATTTGAAGATTACAAAACCTATTAGACGAAATGAAGAAAGAAGAAACAATGAAGGACCAATTATGTAATAGTTAGCTTTGTTAGTAAGCTAGGGTTTGTAACCATCCTCTACTATATAAAGAGGGTAGGCGTCTAGGTTACGATCCATCCATTCATAGCAGACTTCTCCAATGAGAGTCTGAAAAACGCATAGAGCGTGTGTAGTGTAGTAGTAATAGTAGTTTCTTTATTATGTTCAATAAAGAAAACCTTATTAGTAACTTTGATCTTGTTCTTAATTATTATTCCGCTGTGTTTTGATCATTGTTATTATACCCTAGTTGAGTCCAGATCTTGGATTCTACAAGTGGTATCAGAGCCTCGTGGCTCTCGATCTAGGGTTTATAAGGTTTTCCTGTATAAATTTTTTTAGCAGCAGGTATTGGGTGACAAGGTTGATTTTTTTTTCGAATTCATGAAGATGATAAGCAGATGCAACAAAGTAGGATCTAAAGTCTCAAAGCAGATTTAAAAGGCGAAGGTACACGTGCGTGATTTTTGGGTGACAGTTGGATCATGATATGTTGTTTATATCCCAAATTCGAGTGCTCTTGGTGGCAAGTGGGTCCGAGTTATTCTGCTAAGTTGAATTTGGGGTGTTCAAGGTCAACGACAGAAGTTATTGGTACGTATTTGGATTTATTTGTCACTTATTGTACGCATTTGTCTACGTTTTCATGGCAATATTACATGTGCGAGTATCATTCAACAAATGGAATTAACAAAACGTGTGAGTATACACGTTTTCAAACGACAAAAATTTTTAACACTGCTGCCAAGATTTGTTTCGTCTGTACTGCTTAAGAGTCAACAAAGATTTGGTGTGAATTTGAATTGGTCAATAATGGGGTACGAATTAATTATGATGTGGGGTCACGTGTGCATAAGGTTAGATGAATCAATTGCCACTGCTGCCTTTTATGTTAATTTTTCCCATTGTTACTGTTCGCATGCTGCCAAGAGATGATTTTGTGTATGCATTTGCTGCTGTTGGCTATTTTGGATGCGTTATTTTTGGAAGCAGATCATGATTGCTTGATTTTTGGGATATTCCAAGTTTTATGGAAACAGTTATTATATTAGTACGTGAGTTAAGGATAATATTTTATTCACGTATATCTATTTGATTTGGTATATCCCTACGGCATGTTGGTTTTGGATTTGTGCGGCAAATTCAACGTTTTATGCTGCTATGTGTTGCTACTGGTACAGGAAAGGTTAGTACTGGTCATTGTCGGGTTGATTTTGTCTTCACGGTTAATACTAGTGGTACACATGTGGTTAATGCTGGTTGATTGCTTCGTTTCTGCTGGTCACCTTATTTCTGCTGGTCTTTTATGGTTCCTGCTGGTCTTCTTATGGTTTCTTCTGCTTGCCTTGTTCGATACTGTTTGTTATTGCTGCTAGTATTATAGGTCCTCAGACGCCCTTGGATCTTGAACAATGATGTATTTTTATAGTATCGTTTTTGGAGATTCAGTGCATGATAAATTCTTGATTGGAAGAAGTAAACGCGCTTTTGTCTATACAAATATTTTGGTGTGGCAAATGAATACCATATATTCATTGATATGAACATCAAATAGGGGCAATAATTCGAATGATCATAAACATTGAGTGGTTTTTGGTTGATCCGTCTGAGCATCACCGAACTAATCGGGTCCATTGCATGAATCGCCATGCATAAATATGACAACAAGATAATCCAAAGACATTTTGTAACATATTATTTAATAAGCAAGTCTTTTTCCCACTAAAGGAAAGAGATATCTATGCTACTGATGTATTCATTGATTCAAGCATAGATGGAAAGAAAACTTTTAAGGGAAGCTTATTTGTTCCATATACTTACCATCACATCATCGACTTGAGGGGGAAGCGATTACGAGGTGGCACAAGACCCCAATTAGAAGGATAACAAAAAAGGGTAAGAAGATTTCATGAATGTCACTTAATATTGTGAAGACTGTTTTAATAGCTTATACTATTGGGCTTTCCCGGCCCATCAGATGGGTTAAGATTGCATCCAATAGTATTCTTCAGTTCCGGCTCCGGTTTGACTGCTGATTCTTCAGTATTGACTCTGACTTTGGCATTTTTGGACTTTGGCCTTGATTTTGCACAGTCTTTTCCATTCCATGCTCAGTTTTGTCATTTTGGCTTGGTTTTCTGCCTTTTTGTTGATATCCACTTCCTGCACAATACAAATGCAAAACAAACATATATTTGGCAGTTTTTGTCTGTTTTTGGTCATTTAAGCTCGTTTTTAGAGGTAAAAGATATGTGTAATTAAGCACTTATCAGTTATGCATTAGACTTTTTGAGTTCTAAGTCTTAGGCTAGGAAACATTGAGGACTATGTTTGATTTTAGTATGGGGTAGTATATCTTCGATATGATCTTGCCTACTTTTTACCCGTTGTTCTCACGTACCCCGTTTTCCCACAAAATTTCCAAAATTTTCAAAAAAAAAAATATGAAAAAATTTAAAAATTTTCAAAAATAAAATAAGTGTTTTTGTCACAATTTTGACTTTCTTGCTGGGTAAGAATAAGAGTAAATTTTGACCCGATCGAGCGTGTTGAGCTCTAGCTTGTTCCTTAACCTTTTAGGCTAAGCGTTCGCTAATTCGCGAAGAACGAAAAATGATAGAGTTAAGTATGAGTAGGATACTAAACAAGGATTATTTGGAAATCTTAAGAGCTCATGTATGTAACTTGTTGCTTTTTCTCCCATAAGCTCTTAACCGGATTAATATACGTGCTGTTTTTGGAGATTAAACTTAAATCAACAAAATTTTATGTAATATATAGCAAAAATTTTAGTCTTAGTTCAAATTTATACTTGAATTTTTCAAAAAGAAGTCTTAAAAAAAATTAAAAAAAAATAATAATAATGGTAAAATGATAAAAAAATATATAATAAAAGTTGTGGGCTGATAAAAGTTTACTACCTCTTGCCGGCTCACAACCGATGTGGTAGTCTTCTAAAAAAGCCCATAGTAAGAATAAAGATCCGAGACTGATAAAAGTTTGTTGCATCTTGCCGGCTCACAACCGATGTTGCAGCCTTCTAAAAGGTCGAGGGTTACAATTGCATAAATGTCTAAATAGTTAAATTAAATTAATAATTGACTTCTTTTTGTTAAATTCAAATATGCTTTTGCACTTTGACTATTCTATTTTATAAGCTATGAATATCCGGGAAACCTGAGAGTTTTTGAAACCTAAGGTCCGTGAGTCCCGATACTAGTCTCTGTGGGGTGTCAAAAGCCTGGTCACTTAGCCGCAAGGTTGGGATGTGCCGAGACGAAAGTCGCTACATGGGATGATCTCGCCTTTAAACTCATTATTCTAAGGTGGAACGTAAAGCATAGTATGTTGCAAAAAGTTGATCCATGGTTGAAATTCAAGATAGCACACTCACTTAAGATATAATAAATGTCGGGAGTAAAAAGTTCACAAGTTGCAAATATGAGTAGTGTTAGCATCCTTACTGATATTTAGCTGTGATTTTGTTTTAAGCTTGGTTTGGATAAGTGAAAAATCGAGAACGATGAATTTATCCTTTTTGGGGCATTAACGGATTCGAAATGCATTTTGTTCTATGATTCCTAACAGTTATGGAAATAACAAAAGTCAAAATAATAAAAATAATAAAAAAATGAAAAAGAGGTTTTAGAAAATGGGAAATAGGGGTGTTTTATAACTTGTGATTTCTTAACTTTCTCCACGAAAATCTTTGCTACTTTTCAAAGATTTAGTTTGGGGAAGTTTTGAGGTATTTGGTTATAAGGCATATAATATTGCGTGAGGACACGCAATCGCTTAGTTTGGGGAATTTTGATATGTGTGAAAACACATATCCATTTTATATCAAAATAGACCCTAAAAAGACCAAAACTGTGCATAAAAGGCTTGTATATTGCTTGTTTTGTCTTTCTTATTGTGTAGGTACGGATAAAGCAAAAATCCCAAGAAAACGGTTAAAACCGGGCAAACTCGAACACGGGAACGGAAGAGCACGCAAGAAGCCGGGAGGAAGCTATCAAAGTCAAAAAGTCAACTCTCAGTCAACTAAAGTCAAAGTCACAACAAGACAAAAATCTCAAAAATACCAAACCCGTCCCTCAAAGTTAACAAAAATAATCCCTAAAAACCTAACGGTGTTAACTTTTATAACTTAAAAAGTTAACACCCGTTATTTCTTTATAACACAAAAACCACTCCACAACCCGGGCCCAAATCCACAATACCCGGCCCATTCCTTTTTTTATTATACCCTAGTCAACACCCGGGTCAAACAAATCAAACACCCCTTTTATAAAAGAAGCGGGAAAAGTGGTTTTACCACTGTTCACCCGTCTCCTTCATTTACCCACAGGTAAAAAACCATGGGGCAAATCCCAATTGAGGGCCAAAAAGGACAATTCAGGTGTAAAGGTACACCTTGGCAGCAACAAACGTCATATTCAAGCTCTCATTGGCTAAAACCCAAGAAGGAATGCCACATTGGATTGAAGGAAGCACAAAGGAAATGGCAATTTACACTTGTTACACTCTCAAAAGAAGCACAAGCTGTCTCAATCACGGATTGCCAAGCTGGCAATCCGTGTGAGATAAGATGTGATCCAACGACTAAGATTGCTCTTCCAATCATTAAGAGAATGTACGGACAAGATTGGAGAAGCCATATCTGCCCCCAAGAGGCCTAGAAGATTCAAAAGATGGCTATAAATAGCCCTTCACTCTTCACACACAAGGGATATATATTTTTTAATCTTTTTTCTAGTTTTAAGCTTTTGGATTTTTAGGTAATTTAGCTTAAGATTTAAGTTTCAAGTAAATGTAATTTTCATTTAAACGTTTGTAATTCTCTTTTCAAGTAATGTAATCAAGCTTTTTAGTTAATGAAATTTAAGTTTTCTTTAATAAATTGTCAAAAAAGCTCTCTATAAGCTCTAGTGATAGTGTACGGATTCATAAGTTCTTATAAGCTCTCACAAGTCTATAAGCTTGTGATTGAGCTACATTGTTCATTTAATCAACTTAAACCTTTAAAATCAGTCAATTACCTTGGATTATTGAATTTAGAAGCTTATGGAAGGGAAGCTAGCCATGGATGAGCTTCCAAGGACTTTACTAGCTTATCCATTAGGATAAGCTAGAGCTTGTAGACTGCTCACTTGAGCTTAATTTCACCTTTGTTTTGCTAAGGTTCTTGTAAGTTCTCTTTTATCTTTAAATTCTAGTTTAGAAATATGCTTATCTGCTTATTAAGTGCTTATTATGCTAGCTTATTTGTACTTATTATCATCTTATATGTTTATTAGTCTTAATTGATCATCTATCTTTAGTTAATATAGCTTAGATCATAGTTTACTTTTTAACTTGTCATAAAATCACTAAAAAACCAAAAATATTAGATAATTTGTAGATCTTAGTTTCTAGCTTTTCTAGTTGTTTAAATAAGCTCACTAGGTTAGTTATAAGCTACTAGCTATCTGGTATTAAGGTTTCATCAACTAGATTTTAGAATCATAAGCTAAATTGAAATATGCCATAGTTAAAGGAGTGTTTGGATTAAGGCAGTTTGACCTCTTGAAGTCAAACTGAATTGTGCAATTTAATTTGGTTAGTTTGATCTTCACATTTGATTAAGTTTTGAGCAGGTTTGTAGGATTAGATTAAGCTTAATATCATTTTAAGGTTTAAACTTTTTGTTCCTGCACCAGGGGATTTTTTCCCTTTCACTTAGTTTGTTAAAATTTGATCCAAGCCTTCCTAGGCTTGGAATTAGTTTGCTAGGTGCTCTTTGATACTCAATAGGAGTGTCTAGTGCAGGGTTGTCCCTTAAGGACACTTGCAAGTTGGATTTACCCATTTGGTCAATTGCACCAGCAGTAGTAACAGCAGTTACTACTGCTGTCTTTTTAGCTTCATTTTAAGCTAGATTTTGTAGGATTTAGATTTTAAAATTTAGTAAGTTTATAGATTAGATATAGTTTAAAATAGATTAAGTCTTAATTTTAAATTTCTAGCTTATTTCTTAGGTTAGTTTAGCTTTAAATTTCATCAAAAATCCTCAAAAATCCAAAAACAGTAGTATCTAGACTTAGTTTCTTAATTTGAATTTCATAGCTTTAAATATCTGTTTTTATAATTGGAATTCATAGCATATAAGTAGATAGATAAGTCTTCAAAAGCTTAGAATCTGAAATAGCTTATTGAGGTTTATAGCTTATTAAGTTTTTAAGCTTTAAGTTTTCTTTGCTGAGTTTGCCTCCTAGATCATAGAATTTAGATAGTTAAATGTGTTATTTGGATTATTAGCTTATCAAAAGTAGATTCTCCACATCATAAGCTTTCTTAAACAGCTTTTGTTTTTAAAATTGAGCTTATAATGAATTATGTGCAAGCCTTTTAGTGAATCATAGCCTTTTAGAGCTCAAAAGCTCACTTACTGAAAACAACTTTTTCATAAGCTCTTTAAGAGCTTATTTTTGAGTTTCAACTTATAGTATCTTTATTAAAGTTGCTTAAAAACTTGTCCTCTACAACTTTTCTTCTTTAAGTTTTTTATAAAAACAAAAAAAAGGGAATTGGAAGTCGGGGGTGAGCAAGACTCGAACCCCCGACCTCAACACCTCAACCTTTTATAAACACACACACCCACACCTTACCGTTGTGCCCTTGGGTCTTTTTCATAAGACCCTGGCATTATTAATTCTTTATATACAACTTTGGCCAATAAACCTTATAAGCTGTCGCAGCTTATTTAATAAGCTGTGATCTCGGGCTTATTTTTCCTAGGATTTAAATAGTTTAAGCTATTTTCTGTCATTTTTCTAGAATTTTTAGAGTTCATTTAGTATTATTTTATCATTTTTTTCATTAAAAACTTTAAAAAATAATAAAAAAAAAGAAAAATAATCAAAAAAAATATAAATCTTTTTTACAAAATTTTCTTTTATCATTAAGTTCGTAGGAAAATTAGTTTGACTCTTGTAGGTTTATTTTTGAGCATTTTAGTTTTTAGGGCTCGGTTTTTTATTCCCGTTATTCGTTTTTTTGATTTTTTTCAAAATTTATCGTTAAGTTTTCAAATTTTGCAAATCCCTTTATTTTTACTCATAAAATTAGATTATTAATTCAAATTCTAGG
>BQNB010026681.1:0-58357 GCA_026074375.1 Tanacetum coccineum | reverse complement strand
CTAAGTTATTCTAAGATTAACTAGTTGCCTCAAAGGCTTACAAAAAGCTCTATTTTATAGCCGAAGTCTTGGACTTGCAGCTTGTGGCTTTCTTTTTGCTCTTTTTCTTGAATATCCGTTTCCTGCACAATACAAATGCAAACATACAAATACAATGTATTTTTGGTATGTTTTTAGTCATTTAAGTCCGTTTATAGTGGAAAATGGTATGTGTAATTAAACACATATCAAGAACCAAACCATACGTTCAGTCCGATATCGGACAAGTCTAATAGTTAAAACTTCTTTAACTTAATACTGCTTTCACACTTTTCAATAGCAGCAACACAAACTTATCTTTGAGCCCAATGTTATCAGTAGTAGAACATAACGAGTAGTACAAACACATGATCAACAGTAGTAGATAAACGAGTAGCACTTACATGTGTTTGAACTCAAAGCAGTATAAACTCATATGCGACATCACTATGGCAGTTGTAATAATCTGTTGGCAGCATTAACCAAACATGTTAGCCGCATTAATCTTGTATTCAAACCCACCATTGGGCAGCACTAAAGGTTATAAGCGTAGCTGCATTAAGTTTTTACTACTGTTCTTATTGACGAATCACACATCCAACACCAGCAGTAATAGTTCCTTGGACAATACTTGGTTTGAATTCAACCAGTAGTAAGTGCTTTGACGCCTAACAGTAATAACATTTTCTTGACATCACAAACATTCACTTGGCATCACTTGTGTGATAGGCATATACGTGGTAGCATCAATATGTAACAAACAGCTTTAACTTGTTATCAAACCCTAAGCAGTAACTTCAAGTATAAACGAACTATATTTTTCCACCAGTAGGATTATTCTTATTCAAGTAATGTTACTTGACAAAAGAAGTAATCACAGTATCATTCGTGTCTGCACCAATAATCATACTCGTCCAAAGGAAGTAGAGTTACTCCATCTTGACGATTCAACCAGTGGATGGAGTCTATCATTCGCAACCCTTATACTCCATATAACGAATTAGGGTTTTATTCAAATCGAATCAAAACCACATTAATACCTTCATGTAAAACAACCAATCTCCTGATTAAGTGCAACGATGCCACTGAAAACCCTAGTCGAATTAGGGTTTACTCCAAACCATGTCACAATAGTAGCAGTTTTAATGAACTCCTAGCTTCTTCATTAAGTTGTGTCATAACCTGCTTGCGTCTTGAGCTCGTCATGTTTGCTTCATATAAACCTGGAAGAAAATTTGTTTTGCCAAACCCTAAACATTGATAGAATCGACTTTGTAAAAAGAATTTAGGGTTATAGATATGTGTAGCGACGATCATACAAACACCAACCAAGTACATCACGACCTGGTAGAATAAGCTGGAACGATTTAAAACCCTAAAGACAACACGAACTTCCTGCAAACCGAATTAGGGTTTCACCAAAATCGCGAATAACCTTATTCTTCATATATTCGACACCAAAAACCTTGTATAATCCTAGATCATGAGCCCCGTGGCTTTGATACCAATTGTGGAGTTTGTTAGAACTCCTTAGATTGTTTATAACTCGAGATTGTTTAGATCTCATCTAGGATTAACAATAACAAAGTTCATAGAATATGTATAGCGGAGTTAACATAAGAACAATGTAATTGTAACAAGGTTTTTCTTCATTATCCTTCACTACAAGCCTCAATTCTACATGATCAATTATAGAACGGTTATCTAACTATAACAGGAATAAAAGATCCTTGAGGCTAAACCAACTAGACATCTAGGCGTTTAACAAGAACCATACGCCTAGAACACACACTTTTTAGTCGACTACATTTTTCTGTGCACACTAAAACTCACGCCCTATATCTCTTTATATAATAGAGATATCTAGGTTTACAAAGGAAACATAATACAATTAGGAAACTAAATCTTCCTAATATTTATTTTTATATCTTTGACCAAATCTTTTAGAATCTTCATGTACTCCTACATCTTGTAGAATTCCAATCTGACGACTTTGATCCTTTTGTTTTCCTTTTGGTTCTTTCTTGTTTCATTGTTTTGTATCATCAAATCAATATCATTCCCAACAATAAAGTACTTTATAAGCTACTTATGTCTAATCCCTTTTTGTACGTAAGCATGTATTTAACAATATATTTTAAGAATTTATACAACAATGGAATCCTTGAACATATGATTTTAGCAAAACAGAACACTGGTCTCCTAAGTATAAGGTGAAACCAACAAAAATCATGGCATAAGAGGAAAAACACAATATGCCATGGTTACTTGTTCTAATCAATAACTAACAACAATCATTTTCTTATATCTTTTTTTAATATAGGCAACATGTATATTTTCAATAACAACACTTGGTAGTGGTCAGGGATGAGAACTTCATCTACCTCAGGTTGTGTAACAATTAAAAATTTACAATGGATGTTTCAAAAGCAAATTTATTTATCTAACAACAATCAATAAATAATTTAAGCAATGATCTAAACCTTGAAGTGGGTAAATTTTAGAAAAAATAGTCAATGGTCTCATGAGTTTAGATATGAAAAGTGTAATAAAAGTAAGGAAACAAATGAGAGGGAAGAACAACAACAAGAGAAGATGTATTAATCTTACCAAGCACGAGTTTAATCCACGAGAAGGAGGAGATGAAGGCAAAATCGCCCAGATCTTCAATGGGAGGTTGTGGTTAGGGCTTAGACAATTGAGGATAAAATGTGTGACAATCAAGTGTTTTTCTTTTTATACCCTCTTTTTTTAATTTCTCAATATAAAAAACACGGAGATATGTCGTGAACAAAATCAATTTCCATACCAAATGGGATGGAAATAAAAAGACAAAGGATGCAAATCTTAGGATATCCAATATCTCCGACCGTTCTTTTCTTTTAGTTACCAAATAATAGAAATGTGCTGTTTCTTTTTTTATCTAGTTGAATATAGTTTCTGAGTAAACAATGTGCATATCTATGTCTGGAACCAAGGACTGACAGCGCATCGTCAGAGAGAGTATTTCAAAACCGTCGTAATACGTCTATAAATTCTAAAGCGTCTCTCGAGGGACTGAGGCGGCATGCTCCAGTCATTATTGTAAGAACCGAAAATGGCACAGAATTCAAGAATCAAGTGCTTAAGTAATACTTTGATAGTGTTGGCATCTCTCACCAAGCGTCTTCTGTCAGAACACCTCAACAAAATGGAGTAGTGGAACAAAGAAACCGGACACTAGTGGAGGCTGCTAGAACAATGTTGTTTTTTTCTCGTTCACCATTATTCTTATGGGTTGAAGAAATTGCTACTGCGTGCTACACTTAAAACCGCTCCATCATTCTCCATCGATTTGACAAAACACCATATGAGCTTATTAACGGTAGAAAACTGGATATCTCCTTTCTTTATGTATTCGGGGCTCTCTGTTTCCCAAGAATGATCGATAAGACATTGGGAAACTTGGTGCAAAAGGTGATATTGGCTTCTTTATTGCTTATTTTGCTAATTCCTGTGCTTACAGAGTCTATAACCGAAGGACAAAGAAAATCATAGAGACAATGAATGTGACATTTGATGAACTTTTAGCAATGGCTTTTGAACAAACAAGTTCAAAACCCGGGCTTCAAAGCATGACTTCTGGACAAATCAGCTCAGGACTCGATCTTACTTATGCTCCATCAACAATAACAACTCAACAACCATCTGGACGTGAATTGGATTTACTGTTCTGACAGGTAAGTATGATGTATTATAGAGGTGGTCAACCGTACAGCTGCCTCCAAGAACTGTTCTGGCTACATCACTTTTTTTAAAGTGGGGTAAACAATAAAAAAAAAATCAATAAAAACCAAAAATAATATAGTTAAAATACAAACTGTAAAAACCCAACAGTGGCATCACGAGCCATCGTATATGAATTTGTAGTTACAAGGAATAAAATTGGACAAATAATTAGGGTTCTTGATTAATTTTTTAAGCCCTTTGGGCGTTTTATGCATAAAGATTCGATCTTTGTGCATCAAGATTCAATTTTTATTGGTTATAAAATTAATTAGACGAATTCTAGGTTGTATGAAATTTTATAAATAAAACTTGATGCGTTTAATTGTTACTTGATCGGGTTTATGTTTATAATTAATTGTTAATTCGGCGTCCATGATAAATACATGCAATTTATCATGGAGGGATATATGATATAAATCGTGTTAATTGTTAAAGATTTATGCAAATATGATGATCAAGAATTAAAACATAGACATTAAATTTATGTGGTTTCGATCCACGACTTTAAAAGCTAGGGAAGACCTTAGCTATGTCTTAATGGGGCCTAAAAGTTGCTTAAATTTTATGTGCTATGTGGTATATATTCGTATATGGCTTACGCAATCGATTATGTCGATGGATGTGGCCGGAGTTTTTAGGACGAAGGAGCCTTATATGAATATATACATGTTTTAATTATTAGATAATTTGGATCATAAATTGATATTTGCATGACTTAATTGTTAAGTGATTGTTTTGAATAATTGTTATGTGAATTAGTTTAGTGTTTATATTGTTTTTATTTTAAGTTTGGACTTGTGAGAAAATAAAAGGGTTTTTCAAAAAAATAAATATAAACATGACTAATTATTATGAAATCAGATTTATTATGAACTATTTATAGTTCATAATGTGTTTTCCAAATTAAAGTTTAATTTTTATCAACGACGTAATTTGCAAAAGTACTACTTAGTTGCAAGGATAAGGTTCGGGGAGACTTGTCAAAACTTTGGTCTTATAGATACCATTACCCTATAATACCTGACTACGTTGTAGTTTCCTTACCTTGCATACTAACTAGGAAGTCGCAAATGGTCTAGGGTTTAAATGGTTTTTAACCATTCTTTTACCTTTTCTCGCGGTAAAACATAAATTCTTTATATTTTAAATAAAAAATTACATGTTACGTCCCTGTGGTTTTACCCAGAAATCATGTTTCGTCCCTATTTGGTTTTAATTATAGTGATGGTCCTTAATTTTCAAACTAATTGCACTGATGGTCCCTAATAGGACCAACTGTGTAATTAATTTGTTTTTAATTTGTTACACGGATAGTCCCTATTTTTTAGAATAGGGACTATTCGTGAAACATGTTTGTTAAAATAGGGACCATCAGTGTAATTAAAATCAAATAGGGACGAAACATGTAATTTTTTCTATTTTAAAACCACGTTGAATCGTCAATTTTAGAGGTAACACTATTTATACATTAGATGTATAGAAAATAAGTGATACCGTAATAAATAACTTAATAGAGTAAAGTTTTTTATTAAAATCTATGATACGAAGATGTATGCATACTTCTTCGTACATATTTGACACGTCACATAAAATACCCTTTTTCAACTAAGTTGTTGCCATCCAAGGTGATTATACGCTTTTTCGTGAGACGATGAGTGTTACATAATCATAGTTTTTTATTGGATGACTTAGCGTTGTTGTGGTTAGACCTATTAACACGCGGCATAGATGGGATGAAACATGCTTACTAGATATTATTGTAATAAAGTAAGTCCTATATGGTTTAGGAGTTGCAATAGTTGTGAACTATCAATCGTTGATTACCTTTTGAGTACACCATCCCTAGCAGATCAACTGATGTGGTGGTGGTATGTCAAGTTGGGTCCTAACCTTAGGAAATTAATTGTTTATCTGAATAAACATAGGTAGTTAATTTTCTTCAAGGAGTATTATCGAAAATACAAAAAATGAATTTTGCGATTATATTAATAGTATTAATGCAACGATAAAACTGTAAACAATGGTTTGTTTCTTTATCAAAGAAGTCAAATCAAGACTCCTTTCTTTGTAAGGAACATGGAGTCTTAATCATCATTTACTAGACCGAAGCCTATCACATGAAATGTATCCCGCGAGTTCTTGTTCTTGCAAGTGCTCTTGTTAAAGTTATGTTGCTGAAATATATAAAAGTCAAGTGAAGAAGCTTTGTGCCAAGTGTTTGGTAAAAAGAAAAAGAAGAAGTTATATATGTTATAATAGTTCAAAGAAATAAAGGCTTATGCTTAGCGCATGAAGATTGAATCCTCTCTAGTACCAAAGTTCCGCCCTTCGATCAGGTTTATGTGATAAGTACAAGCCTATGGAAGCTCTCTAGATTATGTATGTGCAAAATTGAGTGTTCTTCACACATATTTAACCCTATCTGAGTGGCTGAATGGCTGAGTGAATTTAAAATCATACACTATCCCTGTGTGAGGTGCTATGTTATATGTCTATGCCTGAAAAGTAATCTAACATGCAAACTCTTATAAAAATACAAATTTTCTCCACGTCACGACAAATGATTTTATTTTCTCGCTTCCATTGCTTGAGGGCAAGCAATAAGCTATGTGTGGAGGGATTTGATAACGCCCAAATTATACGTATTTTTATGGCGTTATTTATGTATATTTTACTATTTCTTGTGAATTTTTGATACTTAATTAGCTTAAATTGCTTATAGGTTCTCTTGAAGACTCTAAAGACCTAAGCTCAAGAATTTATACGCTTTGGGAGGTGAATACAAGAAAAGAAAAGATCTCTAGCCAAAATTCAATAAGTCCGCCGCACTTGTTACATTGTGCGCCGCACTTCCCTCTGAAGCCCAAAACCGCCGCACTTATAACATAGTCCGCCGCACATTTTCCCAAAGTTAGAAGAATTAAAGTCCATTAAATGCACCTGCATTAACTCCTTAAAACCGTCGCACTTATTTGTAAGTGCGCCACACCTCCAGTAAAAACCATTAAATGCTATCGCATTAACTCCCCAAGTCCACCGCACTTTTTCTTAAGTGCCCCGCACTTCTAAATTTGCTTATAAATTGAGATGAATTTTTCTCAATCATATCATACCTTACTCCTCACAATCATCCCATCCATTCTACACACACTTCCCTACTATCACCAAAACACCAAGAAACACATTTTCCTTTGAAGAAAAAGATCTAACGATCAAGAACGAAGAAGTTTTCTTACCTAGTTGTTGAAATAATGGAAGTTTGTGTAAAGTGTGCTTTTGTTATGAACTCCTTAGCCATGAGAGGCTAAATCTCTCATGACTACTTGGTAAAGTTATGATAATGAATAAGTGTTTGGTATAATCATGATCTTCTTAATCTTCTTAATCTTAAGCTTATGATGCAACCCTATTATATACTGTCTTATCTATTTTTGCTTATCAACTTAGATTATATAATCATATTGGTATAGGTCTCGAAAAGACATATGTTATGGATTATGTGGTTTTAAAGTTTTGTCTACAGTCTTTAATCGTTATGTGCCGCGAAAGAAATCCACTTTCGTAAATTGATAACCAAAATAAGCTTTGATATAATAGTAACTGGATTATTTGAGTGACACATTTGGTCTAGTGAACTAAATATAAGTCTTAAGTTAAATAAATTAGTTTATGAAAGCGTTTTCTGACGAGAAATCATTTTTATAAATTAAAGTCCCATCTTTAAGGTCTAATCATTTCCAACACTTATAAATTATTTTTAAACTATCCAAGTAGTCATCTTTATTATTCATAGGTTAAGCTATAATTTTTTTCAAATATTGTTAAAGTCCTATTTCTCTTTAATTATTGAACACTACCTCTAATCTCAATAGTGGAAGATTCTTGGTCTTACCTAAAAAGATTATACTGCATACGTGGGTTATACTTTTACCCGTGTGTTTCCTTATAATTATCTGGTATTTTAAGTTTTGTAAATTTAAAGCTTTTAAATCCACACATCTAGGTGCGGTAAAAAGACACTCCAACTGTTACCAAGATGTAAAATCCTACTTGGACAGATGTTTAGCTATGAAAAGATTTTAGGTAGGTGGAAGTATATATTCTTGGAATCAAGATCTACAGAGATAGATCACGAAGGTTAATTGGTTTGTGTCAAAGTGCTTATATAGAGAAAATCTTAAAGCGATATCACATGGAGAATTCCAAACGTAGAAGTATCCCCAGGTAAGAAAAGCTTAGATTAGTTATAATCTCAAGGTTGTCTTACTAACACTGCTGAATTGAAGCGCATGCAAAATGTTTCATATGCCTCGGTTGTGGGTTCTATTAAGTATAATGTGAGATGTACTCTCTCTGATGTTGCGTTCGCTCAGAACATAATAAGTTGATTTCTACAAAATCCAGGTGATCTTTACTAGACTATTGTTTATGAACACTTCTAAAAGTATCTGGAGAATAATTAAAGATATGTTTCGAAGTTTATGGATGGTGATCTAAAAATGAGACGCGCAGGTTTCTTGATACACTAACTGTTGGGAATATCTAACCGGTGTTGATGACCTCAAGTTTCTGACTCCGAACATGTGTTGCGAGTGTTGTTGATTGGAAGGAGTGCCATAGAAAGCATTTTTCTGCTTACTTTGTCTGCAGAAGCTGAGTATATTGCTGCCTATGATGCTTCCAAGGAATCCATTTGGGTTAGAAAATTCATGTATGGGCTTGGTGTTGTTCCCACAATTGAAGATCCTATAAACATGTATTGTGACCATAATGGGAGCAATCACTATAGCCAAAGAATCTGGTATCACTAAAGGTGCTAGACATTTCTGTGCCAATGTTCATTACCTTCATGAAGTTATTAAATTTGGTGACATAATGTTAGAAAAAGTTTATACAGATGACAACTTAGCTGATCCGTTTACTAAAGCATTGTCTTTTCTAAAGCATTCAAAACATACTATGAATATAGGGATGCTTCCAGCTAGTAGTTTCATGCAAGTCTATGATGATTAGTTATTTAGATAATTAGGATTGTAAGACAATTTTATTTTCTGATGAATAAAGATACTTGGTATTTGTTTTCATTCATATAACAATTGTTTATCCTATATTTGCATATTTAATCCCTGAATGATTTATCATTCTAAATATGTCCATTGTCGGTTAACAGTATGGGAGTATTGTTACATAAGGAAAATGTAAGTGTTGGTTATATTCTTTAAATATATGGATGGTTCCCGGCAAACTCATATGTTACTTACAAGGGATGCATATTGGACACCTCAAAATTTTCAAAAATGGTTAGTTAAGTCATCCTTAGACTTGAGAATACAAACAAGTTCTGGTATGTGTGGATATCACTTTTCAATTCTAAGTCAAATGTTGTCCTGAAAATGGTAGTTATAAAGACTATTATTGGAAGTGATGTGAAGTAGCATTCACAACACTTGTATTCAAGAAAGAATTTGTTCCTCCACTTGATATGTGCAGAATAATACCTCAGATAATTGTTTGGTCAAACCCAAACGGTAATGCAAGATGATTCTTGATTACATTTGGTATATCTGTATTAAGTTCTATAACGAGAATCTAAATGGTTAAACTATATGGAATGAGTTAGGATCCATATCCATGGTTTAACAGTATTTGAACAAAAGGTTGATTATAGCAAGAGATACATAACCATGCTACTGAGAATGTTTATGAAACTTGATCTTATACATTTCTAGTTTTAAAAATGAATGTGAGTGTTGTTAGACGTTTTCGTCGTTAGTATATGGGAGTCTGCTACTCCAACTCCCAAGTGGGAGTTGTTGGATTATGGTAATTGGATACGCAATATACAACTAGAAATCTGTGAGCCTATTGGGGGCACACACGTTAAAATATTTAGAGTGCATTTGTTACTTCACAAATGTTTCTAAGTAAATCGGTTTGGACAAAAATGACCAAGACAAGGATCCTATGAATTTCTTTCTAATCTGGCCGGCTATAGAAGGTATTAGAAGGTTCTTGGAAAATGTCTAGATTCATAAGGATGGGTAGAAAGAGTTGTGATATGATTAGAAGAGTGCTTTGAGCCTTATCTAAACTAGGGTTCGAAGGGTATATAAACCCTTACCCCTTAGCTATTTTACCCCTTACCCCAAATATCAGTTGCTAACAAACCTATTCACACCTCTCTTTTCTCAGCCGATTTATATAAACTTAAATTAGGGTTTATAGTAAATCGATACACCCTTTTCTTGGCTGTTGAAATTCGGTAACCTCAAAAGGGGAATTCAAATTGTGATTTGATCCTAAGACGTGTACAAAAAGTTCATAGGGCTAGTTTACGTGTTGTCATAGCGTGACGACATCCAGAAACAATTAGGGTTTTGGTTTTGTGGTTTTCGGTTAGATCTGACCATCGGTGAAATCCCCAAGACACCTTCCTGAATTTCGGTACTATATACAAGGGTGGTATTAGGGACTATATATATTCAGGCAGCTTTGGTATACAAAGGTTGTATTGGATACACGTGAGGTAGGACTAGCATCCAGGCGCATTCGTTGGACGTGTTTGTATGAGTACTCGTAGAGGTGACATCTTAGTCACTTTGTTTCATTGCATTGGCAATTGTCTTCAAGGGTTAGTTTTCTTGTTTACCCTCTTTTGTTTATTTATTGTGTGTTAACTATATGAACCAAACATGATCCATATCCACTGCGTACTCGTAGTGTTAATGGTTAACTGATTATCAAATCCCAACAATTACAATCATTAATCATATCTAAAGATTCGTGATTATCACGTACAACACTTACATATTCATTCTTCTATACTAATTGTACTGTACCATAATGGGCAGCAAATAAAATTAAGATCATCAATTTATTCTTCTACTTTTAAGCAAAACATATGTAGTAAATAACAATAATCAAAGGAAATAAATACAATGAACTCAATAAATTGTTAAAGCTAAAGGATCAATGTAAAAAGTGAACAAAATCTCCCTTGCTAAGCCTTTTTGTGATGTTGAGGACTTTGTATACATAGCATGACAGTTCCATAAAGATACAAATATTAGAATACTTCATACTTAGCTTAGCCAAAATAATTTGTAACTGGAATGTCCAAAATATTAACAAATTCATCAAGAAATTCAGTATTTACACATAAATATGATACATACCTTTGCTCTAAAATAGTTCTAGTGAACTCATTAGTTAAGCTACAATGACTTAATTTTTTAGTTTGTTTACTGACAAATGCCAAGTATATCCCCTACTCAAAACAATATAAAGGAAATAACCAATGAGGGTGACCCAGCGGTAAGGGCTGAGCCTCTAAGGACGAAAGTGCCTAGAGGTCTTGGGTTCAAACCCTAGGGAGAAAATTAATCTCCCATTGGCCCTTTACCTGCGAGCAATATCAAATCGAAACCCAAGTAAATAAAAAAAATATAAAGGAAATTAGACAAGTTTCAACCAATAGGATGAAAAATCAACTTCGATTAAATCAAAATTGGAGAATATATGCATGAATAAATTTAATCTTCATGTGAATAACTGAAAAAAAATAGCCACGCCTACTACCAATTCAGCCTACAATAAACTTAAACCCAAGCCAAAACTAATCAATACGACAACAACCTACGATAACTTCCTCTTACAGTTGATCTAGTCCTTAAATAGCCAACCATAAACTACCACTCCTATGGGCACATAAGAGCAACTCAACTTAGACGCATTTCCTACGCACTACAACATTTGCCATTTCCCACGACAAATCCGGGTTATACCCGGGCGACTTGTCGCTGGGGAAAGTGTTTCCCGGGGTAAATTGTCGCCCGGGATAAATGGAACGGAAAAGCTCGAATGGGATTCCTTCCGGCTAGCCATTCCCGGGCGACATCGGCCGGCCCACCATTTTTCAGTCCAAACAAAATACGTGGCCACGGTGGCAAGGTTTTCCCGGGAGACATGTCGCCCGGGATACCGAAAAATAATTAAAAAATAAATTAGTCCCTAATCCCGGGGCGACATGGTCGCCCGGGAAAATGTTAAAATAAGTTTATAAATAAATTATTAATATGAATTCCCGGGCGACATGTCGCCCGGGAAATAATTTTAAAATATAATTATTAATAGAATCCCGGGCGACATGTCGCCCCTGGAATAATTATCAATAAATACTTTAAATTTTCCCGGCTACATGTCGCACCGGGATAATTTTTAACAAATATTATTTAAGTGTATCCCCGGGCGACATGTCGCCCGTTGATAAGTCTGCAAATTTTTCTAGAATTTTTTCCGAAAAAATCTACCAAAACCAACATGTATAAACCAATATAGAATCTACCCAAATACATTACAACTTGTACCAAAACACAATACGATCAACGCATTTGCTTATAATAAACTAAATACTGTCCAAATCGAATAAACACAATATAATCTACAAAACGGTGATGAAGTCACAAACTTCCTTTATCCGCAAGATACAATTCAAATATGTTACTTAGATAACAGTATCTAAACGACGGGGAAACAATATTCACATAAGGGTCGTCAAAATATACTTCAAGACTCAAAAATACATATACTTACCCAAAAACCCCTAACTGATCTTCCACGAGTACCTCCTCATCCTCGCCGCCGTCCTCATCAACTCGGGCTCATCACCCCATTTGCAACCCGCCACATCCCCGCTGCCACCTAGTGTACCGTACATCAGGTTGAGACTCAAGAATGAGATTAAGCATCTGAGAAAACTTGTCGTCACTCTTAAATAACCATGAACACTGTTTTACTTTGTTTCGTGAGCCGCATCTCCCTCTTTTTGAGACTAGGCGATATCATGGAGTGCGTGCTTATAAGATGGTGAGGAATGGACGTGCCCTAACCTTGCAAAAACCCTCCAACACCGAGGGAATGTGCCCCCAGCTGCTTGTCCCACGCGAACAATGGCCAGGATGTTTCTCATCCTCAGTTTTAGGGCACTACCCGTGGAGGTGTTGGGAGCCTAGCCCGCTGTAGCCTCATCCATATCAACCTATGGTAGTCCACGAAAAACACAAGATATTTAATATATAATAGTCGGGTCACTAGACTACATTTATCTCGACAAATCATTAAAAGTACTGTGTTTTGATCAAAACTTACCTAAAGAGCTTTTATCCACGAGTTCAGAATACGCCGGCTCAAGCACTCTGTTTCAAGAAGAAGGTGTGATCAGCTACGGGTACTCACTATTAGCTGAGGTCTCCATTCTGCACATACACACAGTATATAGATGAAAACAAATTAAAAACGAACAAATCTCAACACACGCAAAGCGTTAATTATATAATATATATCTATATAAATATAGTATATATATATATTTACTATATATATATGAGTGGGGGGTTTGGGGGTTGTGTGTTGGTGTGTAGTGTGTGAGTGTGTGTGTTTGTGTGTGTGTATTGGAGTGTGTGTAAAATAATAATAATGTTATATTACAATATATAATGTTTATTACATGCATATATCATAGGGCGGCAATAGACCGGGATCTCTGTCGACATACGACCTTGCTCTTTGCCCGGTTTTGTTTATTTTGGACAGCCCGAGCAAGGTTCTTGAGATCATTCTAAAATGCAAGCTGCGAATCCCAATCTACGTCAGAAATGTACGAGGGACGTCCGCGTCTGAGGCGCTCTAGGTCATAAGTCTCGTCCTCTTCAGGAACCCAATATCTTTCTTTGAGAGCAGCCTTGTTGCCATTGTAGATCTTTTCCAGGTGCTGCTGGATGCCCGCATAGATTTGTGGCCAGAGGTCGGATTCCATGTAGGGACGCAAGTCAAACTGGGTCTGCAATCATATACAATAAAGACAGAGTTAGAGATATAATTTATATATTTATCTAAAATTGTTTATTTATTTATATGATATAAATAAATAAACAAATTTAGATAAATATACACAATTAAATAGATAAACACGATAATGAAATAAACATAAAAGGATAATAAAATAACTTACCCCAATCTTTGCCAGACCCCCGCCTTCCGCTTCGGCGGCATTTGGCGCCAAGAAGGGTAGTGCAAGGGCAACTCCCTAACGAGCTCCCCGAGGTAGTTGGCCCAATGAGCCGCATGGTCACCGAGAGGCATGAGGGTCTCTCGGACGTTAACCTCAAACCGGATCGGGACGGGGCCACTCTTATCCGTGATGGCCTTTAACCCGAGGTTCCGGGTCTCCTGGCGGGTATGCAGCCTGCCCACACTCCTGCCACCCAAATTGGGCTTTCGGGTGCCCTTACCTGCAAAATCAAGTGAGTGGCAAAGTCATAAAAATTCAAGGCAATCAAATTCAATGTATCAAGTTTATGCTTGTATTACAATAATCCAAAAATTCTTACCTCGATTGCCTAAGCAACCCCCACAACCGGTGGGTACCTGATATGGAGGGGGACGATCATCACCGCCACCATCACCGTCGTGACCCCATGCGACATCAGCTGACATCTATACAAGTAGCATTAGGATAACATATAGAAATTCATGAACAAAATAATAAAAGCATGCACACATCCAAATAAATATACACATTAGAACAATCCACAACAGTTTCATTCATTCATTCAAAATAAGCGTCTTTTACAAGTTACAACTAAAGATCAATCTTCTTCTTCACTAGAATAAACAACATTTACACCATCATCAATATCAAGGTTGACGAGGTCTTCATCATCAGAATCTGCTAAATCATGAGGAATGGGGTCTTCCTCATCAATAATATCATCGTCCTCATCAACAACATCAATGATATCTGGTGGTGCGTCAACATCTATTGATTGACCATCTATATGCAAGGCCGCAATTTCCAAGTCATTCAAACTAGTAGAAAGTGCGAGATCAGATGAGTTGTCGACATGTATAACATCAGGGTCATCCTCTACCACAATGACACCCCCGTTCAAAAACTTTTTATGACTCACATGTTCGACGACCTTCCAACCGAGTGGTCGTCTGGCCATATCTTCAAGGTAGAAGCATTGTTTGACTTGTGTTGCGAGAATGTATTGATCATTTTTAAACGCCTCACCGTTTGCCTTGATTTGTGTTATGTTGTTTCTAATGACAAAATTTTGGATACGTCCTTTGTTGCTAGTGTCGAACCACTTAACTCGGAACAACAAAGTTTTGAACGACAAATATGAAAACTCGAGGATTTGTTCAAGCTAACCGTAATACATTTCTCCGTCCGGACCAGGCGAACAAATGCCGCTGTTTTAGTAAATTTTTTAGTAAATTTTTTTAGTGAATTTTTTTAGTAACTTTTTTTTTATATTTTTTTAATAAAAGATTTTTAATAAAAAAATTATACACTTTTAAAATAATTAAAAACTATATGTTTTTCATAAACTTTTAAAATATTTTTAATAAAGGCTTTCCCGGGCGACATGTCGCCCGGGAAAGATTTATTAACGGATGAGTCGATATGTTGTCGTTGTACATTAGATGTTTAACGGATGAGTCGATATGCTATCGTTGTACATTAGATGTTCAACGGATGAGTCGATATGTTGTCGTTGTACATTAGATGTTCAACGGATGAGTCGATATGCTGTCGTTGTACATTAGATGTTCAACGGATGAGTCGATATACTATCGTTGTACATTAGATGTTTAACGGATGAGTCGATATGTTGTCGTTGTACATTAGATGTTCAACGGATGAGTCGATATGCTATCGTTGTACATTAGATGTTTAACGGATGAGTCGATATGTTGTCGTTGTACATTAGATGTTCAACGGATGAGTCGATATGCTATCGTTGTACATTAGATGTTCAACGGATGAGTCGATATACTATCGTTGTACATTAGATGTTTAACGGATGAGTCGATATGTTGTCGTTGTACATTAGATGTTCAACGGATGAGTCGATATGTTGTCGTTGTACATCTAATGTCCAACGGATGAGTCGATATGCTATCGTTGTACATTAGATGTTCAACGGATGAGTCGATATGCTATCGTTGTACATTAGATGTTCAACGGATGAGTTGATATGCTATCGTTGTACATTAGATGTTCAACGGATGAGTCGATATGCTATCGTTGTACATTAGATGTTCAACGGATGAGTCGATATGCTATCGTTGTACATTAGATGTTTAACGGATGAGTCAATATGTTGTCGTTGTACATTAGATGTTCAACGGATGAGTCGATATGCTATCGTTGTACATTAGATGTTTAACGGATGAGTCGATATGTTGTCGTTGTACATTAGATGTTCAACGGATGAGTCGATATGCTATCGTTGTACATTAGATGTTTAACGGATGAGTCGATATGTTGTCGTTGTACATTAGATGTTCAACGGATGAGTCGATATGTTGTCGTTGTACATCTAATGTCCAACGGATGAGTCGATATGCTATCGTTGTACATTAGATGTTCAACGGATGAGTCGATATGCTATCGTTGTACATTAGATGTTCAACGGATGAGTCGATATGTTGTCGTTGTACATCTAATGTCCAACGGATGAGTCGATATGCTATCGTTGTACATTAGATGTTCAACGGATGAGTCGATATGCTATCGTTGTACATTAGATGGAAAGAGGAACGAGTCCGTCTCCTGGTTGGTTCTCCAGGAGCTTCAACGACTCCAATTTATTCTCCAGGATCATCATCGACTCCAATTTATTCTCCAGGAGCTTCAAGAAATGCAGAGTGCTCAAACTGCAAGCACTTGCTTGATAAGATAACGGTACTCGAGGCAATGTTAGAAATGTATAAGAATCCGGAACAACACACACTTAATTCAGCTGCACTACTTCACGAAGTTTACAATGACATGGGAAAACTTGATTTGGAGTAGTTTGTCATTTGGAATGTAATTCGTATGCTTTAAGTGTCTGTTTGTAAGTCTCGTATGATTATCAGTCTAATATGTTTAAGTGTCTGTTTGTAACTCACGTATGATTATCGGTCTTAGACCTCGCTTGTGTTACTACAAGTGGTATGTATAATATTTAACTAAATGAATGTTTGTTTTTGTGTTACTTGACGAATGTGCATCTTGAAAAAGTATACGGTATATCATGTTCAACTATAGAAGGGTAGTGCATATCCTGACCGAACCGAGAAAACGGAGTGCTTTTCTTATATAGTTATTATTTATCAAATATATAATAATTATTTTATAAATAATAATATATAATTATAAAATATATTCTATAAATAATACTGATTTAAAAACAGTATATTTTTTTATTAAAATGTTTCCCGGGCGACATGTCGTCCGGGAAAGTTTTTATTAAAAAAAATTACAGTTTTATATATATATTAAAAACTGTGTAATTTATTATTAAAAAGATTCCCGGGCGACATGTCGCCCGGGAAATGTTAAAACACGTTAATTAACACTAATCACAACCCTTAAACATTCACGTGAATAATTTTTTTTAATAAAAACTTTCCAGGGCGACATGTCGCCCGGGAAAGATGAGCGGGAAAAATTGTCGCCAAGTTTTCCGTTCATGTTTTGGTCAAATTTTATACCAACTTATCCCAGGCGACATGTCGCCCGGGAAAACTTAATCGAACTTTGACTAAAAAGTCTATCAGAATTTGTGCCACGTCGGACAGACTTTTGTCGTTTAGTGGGTTTTCCCGGGCGACAAATGTCGCCCGGGAAAACTTCCTCACTTGTCCTACTTTTTCTTGTAGTGCGCCTCTTAGTTTCTATATTTTGAATTAGTATCTCTAAATCTATATTTGAAACAACCAGCCATGAACACCCCTTGAAGCAACTGATAATCTGTGTTTCCCTTCACAATTATGCCCCTTCTTCATGGATCTTTACAGTTGTATGTGTACAACTAGACTCGCATGAAGAATGCTCGATTGGATCCAAAGTTTTTTGCTTTTTTGTTCTGTAGTCAAGGAAGATGCATCTCTTGTCCTTTTCACAGTTTCTTTTAGCGACAACCTTCTCAGCACTTGGAGAGATTTGATTGGGAAGTGAATCTGACTTCACTAAAGCTTCTTATAGCACATACTTTGTAAAAAAAAACTCGTCCTTAGTTTTGTTGCCTCTTTAGAACTGGTCTTGTCTTCATCTGGTACTGTAACTAATTTCTGTAGTTCTTCATTTGGTAGGGTTGTTTAGAGTAAATTGCAAAAATCATTCTTATGTCTGCTCAAACGGTAGATTTCGTCCCTAGCCCTTCTCTAAATGTCCATGATTTGTAAAAACTAAAACCTATGGTGATGTTTAGCTGTAGAAAAATGTTCATTTTTTTGTGTTTCTAAATTCCTTTCTTTAAAAAGGGAATGATTTTCTTTTCTAGAGAATTTTAAAAACTTGTTTAGATAAGAGTTCAATTTTTCCATCTAAAAAATAAAAAGAAATTGAGAAGAGTAAAATGTGATTTTCTATTTTTCTATATAAAATTATAAAATGAGAATTATGCTTTTTTTGAAGAATATTGGAAAAACGTTTTTTCATTCTCAAATGAAAATTTTCCTAAAAAAATAAGATATTTTTCACCAACTAAACACACCCTTAAAATTCCACAAGCACTTTCGAAAAAAACGTGCAAATTTTACCCAAATCACAAAAGTACGTTTTTTGCAAATTTAACACGGTTGCTTACTATATATATATATATATATATATATAATGTAGATATATATATATATATATATATATATATATATATATATATATATATATAGACACGGGTATAGTAAGCTTTTTTATTAATTAATCTACTTTCATATTTCACATATTATCTAATTAACATTTTCCAAGGGAAATGCTACTGCTCAACTACACTTGATGAGCAGGCAGTTGTATTTGTTAATAATAGGAGTAGGTTTGAAAATTTTAGACTCACTCATCCTTTTTCAAGAAAACATAAATGCTTACAACACACACACAAACCCAATACCAACCACTTTACACTCTAAAACACACAAAAAAGGCGGTTACCGATGAGTAAGTGTTTGATTAATAAACACAAAACTGCCGTAAGTGCCGTAGGAGTTACCGGCAGCCAAGAAAACGAAAAAAACTGAACAAGAAATCACACCACTATTCGCCCCTAAGGTAGATTATAATTAGCAAATAGAAAGCTTTATGCGGATGCGTATTATCATGACAGGATTTGCTTGTCTAGGTTCTGGGATGATGTCCTGCCTAGATATAGGAATGATATGCCACCTCGAGTTAAGCAATCATAGCACACTTAAGCAAACCAACATTAGATCGGATTGAACATGGTTTACATTAAGTAAGATCTCTCTTCTTCCTTTAGTTAATTGTATTTTGTGCGTTAGAGTAGAGAAAGTAGGTCAAGTCACCAAAACCAAACTCGTGCTAGTCTCTCAGACTAAACACCCATTCCCGTTAGAATTCAAAGTAGGTTTAACGTAGCATAGGTTTAACATAGAATTAGACTAAGATAACTAAAATACTGATAGACTTAGGAATTACGTTCTCGCTCTTAGTGATCGAGACCCTACTTACCACGAAACTACCACCGACCGGGTACACTGTCCGTTAAGGTGTTGTTTTAGGTTAAGTCGGCAAAATATAAATAGTGAAACTTGATTAGGTTTTTAACCTACAATGACAACACATCATCATCATCTAAATATTATGGTTGTGGTGGTAAAATAACATATATTGTCAAAGTGCTTATTCATGCTTATTTCGAAACCTAGCTTAAAATACGCTTGATTTTGGCTTATTTGCTTCTTGGGCTTTGTTTGAGTCTCGGCCCAAACAAAAAACAAAGAGAAGTGTCATGGGCTTGGCCGATGACTTATCCGGCATATTTTCATCTTATTTATGCTTACTAGCTTATTTTATTTTCATATAGGGCTGATTAGCCCACTCGTTGGCTTATTTCGTGTGTTGGGTTTTATGTGGCCGCAACCCAACAAGGAAATGAAAATGAATAAGGGGCTCGACCCATTATTCATCCGTATAACTTATTTTTGGCTTATTAGAGATTATTGGCTTATCATACTTTTGTCTAGGGCTTATTAGCTTATTCTTTAACTTATTCATGGTTTGGGCCAAACAACCATTTCAGCCGAATAAGCCAAGATAAGCTACGGCTTACCTTGGGCTTATTGGAAGGCATCATGCTAAGTTGGCTTATTTTCTAGCTTATTGGAGCTTATCCAATAACTTATTTAAGTTCAGGCTTATTCAAAACGACTTATTCGACTATTGGGCTTAAGGTTTGAGCCTCGGCCCAATAGCAAACAGAAATGACATTTTGCCATCTCAACTTAATGAGTTCGACTTATTCTAAAGCGTATTTCATGTATTATCTTGTAGCTTATTTGGCTTTTAAGCTTATTTAACTAATCGGGCTTACATTGGATTATTTTGGGCTTATTGGAAATCATGACCCAATAAGGGAATAAGCAACGGCTTATTCGCCTTATTGACCGCAACTTATTCTATTTCGTGTCTTATTTTCTAAGCTTATTTTGGCAAACTAAAGGCTAATTACTCATTCCTAAAGCTTATTGAGCTATTTTGAAACTCATTGGGCTATAAAATACACTTGTAGGCTTATTGGGCCGAAAAGCCAAATAAGGTATAAATACTTATGTTTTCATACTATCAGACTAAATCATAAAACTCTTAGTGGGCCATGAGGCCCAATAAACTAACAGACTAAACCTCAAATTAAATAACTAATGGATTAGATATGAGTCTCTTAATGGGTCATAAGGCCCAACATTCTATTGAAACGTAAGGCCCAATAAGTAAATACTAACAAACATGTGTGTCTAAAACGGATTTTTAGTCTATTAATACCTAGGCAAGGGTAGAATGTTTGAGATGGTTATTGATGACGTGTAGGAAAAGACGGCTCGTAAATGTATACTTTTGTCATTTGGTTGGTAATTGAGAATTTGAGGAAGACATTTGGAAAGTAAGGTTGGAAAACCTTGAGAAACTTTTACAAATAAACGGGTCATGCCGAAATTTTATAAAATATCAAACACTTAGAAAAAAAATTGGAAAAACGTATCGATTCAACATGAAGATAAAATAATAAAGTATTATTATTTTAACGCTTGATTATTTTCTTATACTTTGTCTTTATCCCTAGATTGCCAAATTCTTGGTTTTTGCATCATCTAAGCCCTTGTTTTCATAATTATCAAGCAATTCAATAACTGTTCTTACATATTTGACCCCAAATTCTAAATTCGTATTCTCTTATTCGTAAAACTAAAATCCTTATTACTTTCATTCCTATTCCTCTATCGTACATCATACGTGGATTTCAAACTCATCAAGTCAAAATACTTATATACCACACAACCATATTACAAGGTACATCATATCAAGTATACAAAACATTTTCAAAAAGTTCAATACAAACGTTTGTATAACAAGTCATTCATCATGAAACATATCACTAAAGTAAACTTATTGCTAGGTTATGGCTAGGTACCGCTGTGCAATTACTTAGAGATCATCTAGTTCAGCTACTATCATCTTATTAAGGTGAGTTCTTGTAGCCCTACTTTTTAACTCTTTTTCCGTTGGGAGAAAATGATACTCAAACCTATTTTGATACTGTTTTCAACTGTGCAAAATCTCTTATTCTTTTGGACATACTATGTGCTTATGACTACGTGAATTAAATGCTATGTAAATACCAAATGACTACTATGCAATACTATGAGATGTATTCAGTAATGTTCCTAATGGACTTTAGCCCAACTCACCTGACTGTGTAGCTCCAGCTGGTGGGCGATAGCTTCGGAATGACAAGAACAACGTGCGGGGCTGGGTTTTGATATGTGTTTAGTTTCGATTGTTATGATATGAGGTGTTGATATATTGGAATTCTAATACTAATGCATGCATTTTGTTTTTCATAATGCACAATTGTCCACTACTTAAATCTTGGCACAACAATTGGGTTTACTTCTAAACCTACGAGCTCACCAACTTTATGTTGACCTTTTCAAGTATCATTTTTAGGTGATTGGTATTTTATTGAGGAAGGTAAAAGGGATGCAAGATTTACCATTGACTAAGATGTTTTCTAAAAGTCATGTGATATCTTAATGTATCTTGTGCAATATACTCAAAACGTTGTACCTCGTGTTTTCTGTCATTTTCAGGGTGTGACATTAACCCAAGTTAATTATTTGAGTACATAGTTGTTAAGTCTTTATCCTTGTAAATACAGTTTTGGGACGATTAGGATTCATGGTAGTCTTAATTTTATAAAGAATTAGGGAAGAAGAAATTTATTACCCCCATTAGTGCTTAATAAGCTAGATGTTATTTTGATCCATCTCAATTCGGGTCATTAGTTAGATTGTTTGTAAAGTATGTAAAAGTACAAGTGTAGAGGTGTATCTATAAACCCCAATGATGTATTATTATGTTTAAGCAATGGCAGGGCAAAAGTGTATGATAAAATGAGAAAAAGAAAGAAAAAGGTCCCAAAAAAATATATAAAAAAGTGAAAAAATGTATGGGCTGCCACTTTAGTCTGTAGTGGTTGAGTCGTAGCTTAGCAACCATTCCTTATTATCTCCTATAACTGTTTACCTCACAATATCACCCTAATCAACAAAAGTCACTCCCATATTATCTCCAACCATTTCCATTTCCATTAAATGTTATCTTACACTTACATCTCACAACCCTTAAAGACCTCTTTGATAATAATTTCTATTACTTGCGTGTAGCGGTAAAGGTTTGATCCTTTACCAAGCCTATGGTAATTTAAATGTTATGACTGGTAATGAGTGTTATTTTCCTATTTCTCACATTGTTATAATTTATTATACACCCGAGAGAAAGAGAGAATTCCCAAACATTTATGTGAGGTGCTAGTATATGAATTTCATGCTTTTAATTACAAGGTCTAGGAGGTTGTGTCATAAAACACTTTTAAAGAGCATGTTAAATGCCCCCTTTATTGCTATTGTCTAGGTAGAAAAGCCCATTTGCTTGAGGACAAGCAAATCCCAAGTGTAGGGGTATTTGATGAGGTGTTATTTTATATGCTTTTAAGGGTCATTTAACCCCCTAAATCATGCAATTATGGCAAAATTATGTACTTAAACGCTTCTTTTTATGTTTTTAGCATTTGAATGGCTTTTAAAGGAAATACCCGTGACTTGGGCTCTGATAACGCTCAGATTTGGTGTGTTTTGGGATGCGTTATCTTGGTTTTATACATGATATTCAGCTAAATAATACTGCTTTTAACCTTGTTATTGTGCAAAGTGAGTTTCTTGTGTTGCAGCTAGCCGAAAGACACGAAGTGAAGAAAAGAAGTTAAGAAATGAGAGTTGGTTTGATATTTGACTCGAAGACCCACCTGGACCAGTAAAACAAATACTTTTGGTCATATACATGTGGTATGGATTGACCCAAGGGAAAAAGAGATAATCAGAAGACGACAGACGAGGAAAAGAGAAGGTCGCATTGCGCGACGAGGCCTCTGCTGCCCGACAAGACAGATTGCCGCCCAACTGGGAGCTCAACATGATTGCCGCCCGGCAGCAGGTTTTACCGCCCCGGCTGGAGGACGATGTCAGTTACAAAAATACAATTATGAGAGTATTAACGAACCATAATGCATGGAAACCGATCATATTCTCATAATATCAACTGAGGGGACTTCTATTTACTTCTTAAGTCGGTTTGGAGAGTAATATAAATATAGGGTGGATCTTAACCTAAAAGACGACACTTAACCATTGAAAAAGTTAAGATTTCACCACCACTATTTACCCTAAAAGTTGCATATTTATCTATGGAAACACATGAGTGAGAAAGGACGAATTTTGAAAGAGAAGTACCACTCTTTGTCTTTAAGTTGATTGTACACGGCGATTGGAGGCCCTTGGTGAGCTATATCACCAAATTCCTAGGAATCTTTTGTAGGTATTTAACTTCATAAGTATTTTTGAAATGTGTTTTTATTTACCACTTGAAGGTTGTATTGTTGAAATGAATTTATACATGAAATAGTATCATAATACTTATGTGTGGAACGAAATGGATTTTGTTAATACAAATAATGTCTAAAAACATTATTTATATTTTTTAACCTCTCAACATTTTGATAATGACAAAATGTAAAAATGTTTAAGATAAAAATAAACGTTTACAAATTATTAAATGTAAAATTCCATTTCTAAGATTAGTGATCAATTAAGGTATGGACAAACAAAATCATTAAGCATGATTAGTGATCAAGAAAATATTTTTCTCTTAATCCTCGCTTTTACTTCTACAAAAGTATTTTTTTCAAAAATAAATTTACAAAATATTTTCTAATTAAAAAAGTTTTATTAAAAACTTAAAATTTAAATTTCAAATTTTTCCTCCAAAATGGAAGGTTCTATAACAGATATAACATTCACAACAAAAAGATAAAAACAGGAGCGGAGTCTAGTGGTGGCCCCCTTATAGGCCTGGCGGCCCCCAGATATATCTACGATGGCCGGGACCACCCCCAGATGACCGTTGGGATTTCCTGTCTATAAATATTGCTCCATTCCCAGAATAAAAACATTCTTCTTTGCATGAAATTTTTTAGTCTCTTCTCTAGATCTCTCTAAAACTTTTTTCCCTCACTAAAACTCTTGATCACTAACATACTTAGATCTTGTTTCAAGTGATCTTATCTTATCTTCTTCATCTCATCTCTCCTCTCTATCAAGTGCAAGATAAGAACACTCGTATTCGTCAAGAAACGAAGTGTTGATTAGTGATCTCTCCTCTCTTCTTCTAAGTACCAAATCTCTATTGTATTTAGCTTGTGTATTTGTGACATTTGGATATTGTGTAGATCCGATTGTTTAGATCTTGTGGGTATGTATATCTTGTGAAGTGGTAGATTGGCTCTAGCTAAGATTAGGACTCGACACTTAGCTTAGTGTTGGAAAATAATGTAAGCGACGTGTAAACGGTTTTCTCCGCCTAAAGGGAGCTTGTTAACATAGTGAAATCTCAAGTCGGATACTCGGGGAGTGAAGTAGGGTGAAGAGGTGCTTCGTAGCCGAACCATAATAAAATCTTAGTGTCTTGGTTTGGTTGTTTCTTTCCTTATCTCTTTACATTATTATTGTTATTATCTAGTTTAGTTTAGATAGTTATTGTTTGTTCATATTGTGGATTGGTCACACAGCGTTCTACGACGGAACATTACATCTATTATTATGACAATGTCTCTGCTTTGAGTCTTGCTAATAAGTCAAGATCTGAGAGCGATCCTCTCAACTCAGGCAAACTCAGTCTTCACCACTACGAACGGTCTGATCTACCCTACTTCACTCTCACTCTACATGCACATTTTACTTAGCTTGTTTAACGCTTAGTTGATGTTGGATAAGATCAGAGAAAGCAAATCGTATTAGTAGATGTAAACAACCACCGATTGTTTTTAGGGTTATTTACGAAGTCAATAAATTATCCTTATGTATGGTTGTTTAGTATTAGCGTAAACGCGTTACTGCTTTTAAATCGAAATCATATAAGTTAACAAATCGCGTAAGTCTAAAAAATGAATCATTCAATGTCTAAACGGGCATCTAAAAATTAAATTTTATCTACATCAAGCAAATGTTAAGTTAATTATCTTTTAGAGGAGAAATTATTTCAACTTTGTCCTCTATTTATTTTATATATGGTTTATGTATAATTGATTATGTACTCGCGATAAAATACCGTTTATGCATACCACGCAACCACCAAATCCTATCTTTAATGGCTTCAACAACAATACCCCACATATTATACCACAATACTCCAAAAAATTAAAATAAATATATCCATACTAGTTAACCTCTAGATATAAAACCGTACATACGGGTTGATATGGTTACAAAACACAATATCTATAACAAACCACCACTCCTTGTTTTTCTCATGGGATAACATCCTCTACTCTTTAAGGACCAATGGCTCTTATTCTTTACTCTCTTACTTGCTCAAACGTAAACTTGACCAAGAAATTCCTTGAAACCCTCCTAGAGATAGTCGTTGAACACCAAGTCCTATGATTCATATGCCCTCACGGAAAGTGACAAAGTAAACACATACACTTCTACATAACTTTACAAGAAAAACAACAACACAATCCTTCTACCGTTTTTTGCCCTGATAGACCCCACGACTCAACTCAATAACATACCTAAACACCAGCTACAAAAGTTTTATTTACATCCATCTATACACCACTCCCTACACCCATGTGACCGTCTTATCAGAGTGTGGCTCATACGCCTAAAGCGTTGTAGCCAGAGCATTACTGACCATATAGCGTCTTTACACTAACGACGTTCTTTCTCAAGGCGTTTAACCTATCTGTGCACAGAGACAAGCAAAGTGAGTATTAAGGATCACATATTTTGAGAGCGATTGCATGTGGCGGTTCTTAGTTGTTATCTTCTACTGGGGATGCTATGCCACACCACATCACTGACTTAGTAGATAGTTGGTCAGGTATTCTTCTTCAACACAAGACAGATTGATGAGAGCATTCTATCTCATCAGAGTTCTCAACAATCACACTTCTCACCCAATAAATACATTATGTTGAAAAGAGTACATAGTACTCTACAACTCTAATCACCGCTGTCTAACTCTACAGCGACCAGTATCACCCTTAAGTACATACTATTCTTCTATCTTATCACTCAGTCTTCATGCGTATTTCACTATTATGATCTTCTCTACACTGTTAGTAGAACTGGTCTATCTACAATTCACTATCACACATTTTCACAAAGACAATTCATACGCCAACGTGAACATGCTATCTTCACAAAACATGTAAAACAACCATAGCTATGATATCTGACAGCTAGATCACTACATCCCATATACACATCTCTAGCAAATAAGAATATCGCAGAGAGAGAGCGTCTACGCACAATTCACTTCCTTCTCCTCACTATCTAGATACTCTCCGGCGTCTTGTAGTAACAGCGCCACAGCGAGGTGCCAAATGTGAGTCAACACGAAACAGACTTATGAAGATATATCTAGATGGTGCCTTCTCATTTTTGTTTCAACCAAATACGACTTCTGACAAGACGATATGCACAGTGTGCTGTCTCATCCACACAGATCGGTCGCTACAATAAGAGCTGGTACATGGCTAACGTGACCTTCCGGCATAACTCTGATTATATCAGACTCTAGAAATGAGCAGATCACGCGCAGATGCGTATCCATCAAGACAGTATCGATCGAGGAGTGTGTGCGATATTCTATGTCAAGGATACATCCGTTGAGAGCTAACTTCGATATTGACTCTAATATAGATAACCATATGTTTCACAGGCGTAGCAATAGTCACGTAGATCTATATCATTGGGAGATAGGCGGGAGTTATGTGAGTAGTAATCACGTGGGATAATATTTCACGGGCTCACCATATGGAGAGGAGACATTCTGAGCGGTGAGAGAGGACACTGAGCAGGAGATTCACAATTTGAGGAGTACACAGGCTCTTCTTACAGCTGCAACACTAGTGAGCGTCGACTGGAATTAGGGGACTGATGGCGACTATGTAGCGAGTAGACTAGACATAACGGGCTGATAGAGGTCTGTTAGGAGTGTAGTCTCTACATTGAGGTGAGGTGGGTAACTCTGCCTTGAGGAATTTCAAGATAGCTCTATATGTCTTGAGTCAGCAGAGTACCTACAATTGTCACACACATTGCTTCTACTTTGGACCAACGACGGAAGTCATACAGAACGAATTGGTGTGCCTTTGGGACTGTGACATACATCTATCACACACGTATGTAGAGTACTTACGCGAGTCTGAGTGACGTTGTCTAGGTTAAGCATAGATAGAAACTTGTTCACATCCAGAGTGTCTCTCATTAGTGGAACGTGAATTCACAGCAATTTTTGAAGTATGTTGTAGGTGACGTGTATAGACTTCTCTAGAGGAGTTAGAGAGACTCACTGTCTGTATACTTTTGAGAAGGGCAATGGATTGCACACACTCTTTGAGACAACTTTATTGAGGACGTACTCATTGGTGTATGATGAGGGGAGGGGGTTTGAAAGTGGCACACTTGCTAGCAGTAGACTCATATTTGTGTGTCTATTATGGAGATAGTAACACTAAGTGCACATTGTTAATGGCTAATACTCTAGTGGTCGATTTTCTGTGCTAGCGAGAGACAAAGAGTTCGGTGGGAATATGGTTGGTATTGTAGGTGTGGGTGAGCTTCAGGTGTGTTTGGGTTGACACGTCGTGTTAAGTAGTGGTGTATATGTCAATAGGTGTGGGTCATCGATAGGTATAGTGGTGGTGGTGACGGATGTTGTATTATTGGTGAGGGTGGGTGTGGGCGATGGGGAGGTTGTCTGTACGGTTGTAAATCGTCATCTGGAATTTTATGATGGTATGTATGTGTTAGGGGTTTGATAATATGTAGTGAGTGTATTTGATAGTTTTATTGAGTTGTTAGTATGTTTTGATAGTATGGGAAGGGGGTGGGTTAGTGTTTATTTTTATTTATTATTTATTGATTTAGGTGGGTTATGGTTATTTGGTTGGGTGATACTGTGGTATGGTTTTTATATTTTTGATGTTTTGGTGTAGGTAGGAGGTTGTATTTGAGGGGATGTTTTTAGGTTTATTGGGGAGTTTTTATTTGTTCGTGTGGTATGGAGGGATAGTTTTAGAGTTGTTGGTGTTGAGAGTGTTTGTATTGGAATTGGGTTGGTGGGTCGATTTAGGGGTGGTGTAGGTGTATACGATATTGGATTAGGGGGCATTGCGATGATGACCGTGATGTAATTGTCTAAGATAGTTTGGATTATCGGCACACATGGTGAGTTTATTAGCCGACGTTTTACATGATTTGGTTTTACAAGTTTTTTGGGTGAGAAACATTCATTGTTTTACTATTAGACACAAGTGGATACTTTTACTATATGGATTAACTTTGCCTAATAGCGATAACCCAGGAGCCCATTATCATGAACTGTCAATTACTAGATTGTGAGCACGAATGTTATAAATAGCTCTATTGGGATTAACATACCCGTTCGAGTGATTAGCTATCACTGGACAAACGAACGTATACCATGTCGAACATAGGAGGTTGTGGGTTAGAACATCAACATGACATAAGAAACGCAAGAAACGGACCTAAAACGTGAAAGTTATGTCATTTTTACTAAAGGGATATTTATAAACATTTTAACTTTATAAATATGATTTCACTAAAACGGTTAGATGGTGATTGAGCTATATAGAATTATATATGGTAGTAGTTACCCAATGTGATTAGTACTTATACGACCTATATTGGATTAGGTTGCATTTGATCATTACCGTGACGTATTTTCTGTGATACACTTGATATACGCTCACTCAAGGTGAGTTCATAGCCCCACATTTTACATGATTTGTTTTATAAATTTTTGGGGTGAGAAACATGCATTGTTTTACAATTGGAAACAAGTGGATAAGTTTTACATTATGATTACGTGTTGCCTAAGTAGCGATAACCCAAGTTGAGCCCATTATCATGAATTGTCAATTACTGGATTGTGAGAGCGAATGTTATGAATAGATCTATTATGATTGACATCCCCGTTCGGGTGATTAGCTATCACTGGGCAAACCAAGTCAAATGTTTTTTAGCTGGACTATAACCGTTTTCAAACATTGCAATCATACAAAGGGGTTTGCACGGGACATACATACATACATACATACATACATACATACATACATACATACACTAGTTGTTGCATTAGTTTGTTGGACTAGATGCATTCATGATTGATATACATGTTATGATATAAATGTATATTACTATAAGAGTCTTATATTAAATACTAATATAAGCTATTGTGTATTTTCAGATACAGTCATGTCGGATTATGAGGATTCCACGGTTACCTACACTGCTGTTTCCAGCCCATTTGGAGGGTTATCAGATATTGGATCCCCAGGAGTTGTTGGACATGAGCACGAGGGACTGCCTTGGATGCTAGATGACCCATATGTGCAGGTCTCTTTACAGGCCCCCATCACCAGACTACATACCTGGCCTCGAGGAGCCACAGTCACCACCTCCACCAGACTTTGTTCCAGAGATTGTTTATCCAGAGTTTATGCCACAGAAGGATGAGGTGTTTTCGGCTGAGGAGCAGCCACTGCCTGCTGCTGCCTCACCCACTGCTCAGTCACCAGATTATGTTTTGGAGTTCGATCCTGAGGCGGATCCAGAGGAGGATGACGACGAGGACCCTGAGGAGGATCCTACTGATTATCCTACTGACAGAGGAGATGATGGCATTGATAAGGATGAGCCATTTGATGATGATAAGGATGAGGAGGTTGATACTGAGGCTGATGACGAGGAGGAGGAGGAGCACCCAGCTCCTACCGACTCTACAGTTGTTGCTTTACCGGCTGTTAATCAGGCCCCATCTGCTAAGGAGACCGAGCAGTTTGAGACTGACGAGTCTGCGGCCACACCACTACCACACCTTGCATACCGCGTTATAGCTAGGATTTCTATTCCATCTCCAGTACCTACACCAGTTTAGTCTGATACAGAGGTTGCCAGACTTCTTGCTATATCTACTCCACCATCATCACCACCTTCCCCATTGTCATCACCACTTCCTCAGATACCTTTTCCATCACTACCCCTGATACTATCACCACTACCAATATCACCACCACTACCTCAAATTCCCTCACCACCACTACCAGTATCATCACAATACTTGTGTTATCTCCATCACCACCTGCTAGTCCTATTCGTCCGTTGTTGGGCTATCAAGCTGCGATGGATCAGGCTAAGAGCCGAGGTTGAATCTACTTCCTATTCACTTACCATTACACCACCCATCATACTTCCCCACACAGAAAAGAATGCACCATCATCAGGGACACCACCTTTGCATCTACTCTCTATTGACCGTAGAGCAGACAAGCTTATCGAGGTTACCTTACCACCTCGGAAGAGGTTAGGTATCACTCTTGGTCCTGGATATGAGGTCAGAGAGAGCTCGTCTGCTGCTGCTGCTAGACCGGCTAGAGGTCTTAGGGCAGACTATGGTTTTGTTGCCACTATAGATAGGGAGATCAGGCGTGATCTAGAGAGAGATGTTGGATATGGGATCACCGACTCTTGGGATGAGATAGTCGAGACCATGCAGGGGGCACCAGCTAGTGCTGACACAGAGTTGGGTCGACATATGACAGAGTTTGAGACTAGGGTTAGGCAGGACACGGACGAGATTTATACGAGGTTGGATGATGAGCAGACTGAGCGACAGCTATTGGCTGGTCGGCTCAACATGTTATTTAGGGATAGGCGTGCACATGCACGTACTGCTAGACTCATGGAGGCGGAGGCTAGGATGTCTCGAGAGGCTTGGGGATGATCCATGGACGCGAGTGACCTTGCGCGTGCAGAGGTTATGTCGCTACGTACCACAGTGTTAGCTCAGCAGTCAGAGATTAGAGAGTTACAGTCAGCGGACCATAGGAGACAGACGGTGATTACAGAGATGCTGGCAGCGGACCACAAGAGGCAGGTACAACTCACTAAGGCACTAAAGCTAGTGAAGAGACTACAGACTCAGATGGCAGAGTTACAGAGACAGCAGGGACCCGCTAAGGGTCCTGCACAGCCAGAGCTACCGGAGGAGGCTAGCTAGCAGTTCTAGATTCTGTTATCGCTGTTATTTTGTACTGCGTACTAAGTATTACGGGTTAACTTCCTGGCCTCGTATTGGATTTAGGTTGGATATATTCTTTTATTTGTAACCCTATTTCGTGGTGTTCGTTTTGTATCTGAATCAATATATGTATGTTTTCAATTTTATATATGGAATATGTGGTATTATGTCATGTCTATAAATCGAATTTGTTGTGAATGAATAGTCGTTTGGTTATTTATCATTAATTGATATACTATTATTAAGTTGTAATATTTCACTGTGTGATGTGATCTCACTTTATTTAGCATGCATATGTCATGTCATGGTTATGATTTTATGAAATCTAACGGGTATTAAATTTTCTTGTGATTGATCAGCAGTAGTAACAAAACACTTCCCCTCAAGTGGTGCATGTAGATGGTTAAACATGTTAACAATAAGCTTCCCCTGAAAAATATGTTAACCATCTCTTGAATCTTCAATTCTGTAGGCTCTATGTAATGATTACTGATGAAGAAAACTAAGTATAACAAACTTGATACTGAAGTAGAATAACCCAAACTTGTGTCTTATATCTTGTACTATCCACGTGACGTTAAACTTATAAATAAATCTGTGAAATATAAGTAGATCGCAACCTCTTGACAAAAATCCTCATCTTCTATGAGACACATACCAAGTGATAGCAAATGTAAGCATTGAGCACCATAAGTTAGATCACACACCTTTGCTAGATTTGTCAAGTCTTCATCACAACATTGAAAACACAAACAAGTTACCTCCTGCTAAAAGGTATGATAAAACACAAACCTGTAAAACTCCACTTCAACTCCAAATAAGTGATAAATAATCATCTTCGTGATCAATTAAACCAATAAAATACGAGCCTTTAAATCTGTTAAGAACATGTAAACCATAATCCAAAAACCTTCTTGTGTGAGTTGTCTGACATCCATACTCAGCCAAGAACAAAATTTCTCCTTTGTCCGATATCAGCTAAAGCTAGCAGTACTAACTAGCAGTATAAACAATGAACTAGCAGTACTAAAATTCCAATGAGCAGTACTAAGCACTATCCTTAGCAGTACAAACTCATGATAGCTAGCAGTATAAACGTTCACACCAAGGCATTCAAATCCAAGAGTATCAAACCTTCCCCTTAATTTCACATATAATCCTTTATGGTAGCAGTATTAACGATCATAATCTTAGTACTATTCTTCAAAGCTTGTCAAAACTAAATATTAGGGTTAGCAGCACTAAACATGTAACAAGCTGCATTAACAAAGCCTTTGTTTATCTAGAACATTAGTAAAATACCCTTACCAGTAATAAGACTTCATTGCTAGCAATACGAACCAAATAACAAGCCTAACAGTACAAATTGGATAAGGCTAGCAGTATTAATACATACCTGGTAGTATATGAACCCAAACAGTACTAAGTTCCATTGCTGGTAGTACAAACAAATCAATAACAGTACTAACCAAGATGATTGGCAGTATTAACTCGTCCACGAATCCAGACATCATAAATATGTCCTATGGCAGTACTATGGTCAATAGTAGTAAAAATATAATAAGCAGTACCTAGTTCCATTCGTCACAAAGCTGTTATAAACTCTAGTTCCATTCGTTTATTATTAAGTACCAAAACACCAATCTGCTAGACACCATCTTGTGCTCTTGTATACGCCTTGCTGCTATAACGTGCTGCTTCATTCAACCAAAGTACGATTTAAACTGTATGACCAGATTAGGGTTTGTACAAAAACCCTAATTGTACCAAAATGACAACCAGAATCATGTATCCTCTAGTTGTCACGTACCAACCACATAAACATTCATGATTATAGTCCTTCACAAATAATCAAACCATAGCAGCTTCACAAACAACCATTGAATCCTATTTTTATTGAACTAGGGTTTGCCTAAAAACCCTAATTTGCAACGATTTTGTCTAACAGCCAAAACAAGAACTCGTCACATTTTTTTCTTCATAGATTCAACATCAAAAATAACCTTGTAGATCCTAGATTAAGAGCCACGAGGCTTTGATACCAATTGATAAAACCTAAAGATCGTTTAAGACTCATATTGTTTAGATCTAATCTAGGATTATAAACATCAAAGATAAACGACGGACAGTAGTATCCGTAAAAGATAACAACATTAACCATGGACACGATCTTGATTAAGGTTTAAAAAAAACCCTAACGTAACCATGTGCTTTATCATTAGATTCGATCACAAAGGAAATAATGAAGGCATCTGAAATCCTTAACCACACAGCAATCTTAGCCTTCAAATCTTTGTGATACTTGTTGCTAAAATCAAATTACAGGAACAAATATTTGCTAAAAACAGAGCGTGCTGACTTATCCTACGATTCCAAGATTCGATCATAGCAACATAAACTCATAACAATAATCATGATGATTCAAATGTATCCATGACCATACAAAAAAAAAAAAAAAAAAAAAAAAAAAAAAAAAAAAAAAAAAAAAAAAAAAAAAAAAAAAAAAAATAAAAAAAGAGAAAAAAAAAAAAAAAAAAAGGAAAAAATCCTAACTAAAGAATCTAAAACCACTGTTGCTGTAGTAAACATCGACCTACCACTCTTCTGTTAAACTAATTCAGGGTTTATAGTAAATCCCTAGTTTAACCAATTTAAACCAGGTTATAAAGAACATAAACTGTCTACTTTTTCTTCAGTATAGTCGACATAGGAATCACTTGTAATCCTAATCAGAGCCACACCTGTACCATTGAATGTCTAAAGAATCGTGAAGCTCATTGGTTTAAACTTTAATCAATGATTCATATAACAAAAGAACAATAGAGTGCACAACAGAATTAACAGTTAGAACATCTTGATTATTGCCTAACAAGGTTTCATCATCATCTTTATACAATGCTACTACAAGCCGATCCGAACCTTGGAGTCATGGTAGAACGTGTTTTATCTAACAAACCATGACCAAGATCCTTGAGCTATAATACTAAACCTAGCGTCTCGTAGAGAACTTGCACCTAAACAACTTGTTGAAGCAGAAGTTGTGTAGTGCACCAATTCTGGCTTTACCTGAAGGAAGCGAAGATTTTATCGTATACTGCGATGCTTCGATCAAAGGTTTGGGCGCTGTGTTGATGCAAAGAGAGAAGGTGATTGCTTATGCATCACGCCAACTGAAAATTCATGAGAAGAACTATACGACTCATGATTTGGAACTTGGAGCGGTAGTGTTTTCTCTGAAACTCTGGAGACACTATTTGTACGGAACCAAGTGTACGGTGTTCACGGATCACAAGAGTCTACAACACATTCTTAATCAAAAGGAGCTGAATATGAGGCAGCGTCGTTGGTTAGAATTGCTTAGTGATTACGATTGCGAGATTCGTTATCACCTAGGGAAAGCAAATGTTGTCGCTGACGCCTTGAGCAGGAAGGAACGAGAACTACCATTAAGGGTTCAAGCCTTAGTCATAACTATAGGTTTGAATCTTCCCAAACAAATTTTGGATGCTCAAACTAAAGCACAGAAACCAGAGAACATCAAGAACGAAGATGTTGGAGGTATGTTGCTTGAAAATTCTAAGGATCCAGAGAAATTTAGAACGGAAAAGTTAGAACCCCGTGCGGATGGAACTCTATGCTTCAATGGCAGGAGTTGGTTACCATGTTATGGCGATTTGAGGACTGTGATCATGCACGAGTCCCACAAGTCAAAATACTCTATCCATCCCGGTTCTGACAAGATGTATCAGGACATGAAAAAGCTATATTGGTGGCCCAATATGAAGGCAAACATCGCCACCTATGTTAGCAAATGTTTGACTTGTGCCAAGGTCAAGGCAGAACATCAAAGGCCATCAGGATTGTTGGTATAACCCGATATACCTCAATGGAAGTGGGACAACATCACTATGGATTTTGTCATGAAGCTTCCTAAGTCGTCACAAGGTTACGACACCATTTGGGTGATTGTTGACCGACTCACTAAGTCCGCAATCTTTGTACCGATGAGAGAGACTGATCCGATGGATAAACTTGCAAGAATGTACCTAAAGGAGGTGGTCACGAGGCATGGAATACCTCTCTCGATTATTTGTGATCGTGACCCTAGGTTCGCATCAAATTTTTGGAGGTCACTTCAGAATGCTTTAGGTACTAGTCTGGATATGAGTACTGCGTACCATCCACAAATAGACGGGCAAAGCGAGAGGACTATTCAAACTCTCGAGGATATGTTGCGTGCTTGTGCAATCGACTTTGGAAAGGGTTGGGTTAACCATTTGCCATTAGTCGAGTTCTCATATAACAATAGCTATCACGCTAGCATCAAGGCCGCACCATTTGAAGCACTTTACGGTCGAAAGTGTCGTTCACCCGTTTGTTGGGCCGAGGTTGGAGAAGTTCAACTCACTGGTCCAGAAATAGTGCAAGAAACAACTAAGAAGATCATTCAAATCAAGCAGAGAATGCAAGCTGCTCGCGATCGACAAAAGAGTTACGCGGATCTAAAGCATAAACCGATGGAATTTTAGGTTGGGGATAAAGTTATGCTTAAAGTTTTGCCTTGGAAAGGGGTCGTACGTTTTGGCAAACGGGGGAAGTTAAACCCTAGGTATGTTGGACCTTTCAAGGTGTTAGAAAAGGTTAGAGAGGTTGCTTACAAGCTTGAGCTTCCAGAAGAGCTGAGCAGGGTTCAAAATACATTTCATGTATCCAACTTAAAAAATTGATATGCCGACGAACCGTTAGCCGTTCCGTTAGATGGACTTCATTTTGATGACAAGCTTCAGTTTGTCGAGGAACCTGTAGAGATCATGGATTGTGAAGTTAAACGGTTGAAGCGAAGCCGCATCCCATTAGTCAAGGTTCGATGGAACTCCAAGAGAGGTCCTGAGTTTACATGGAACGCGAGGATCAATTCTGGAAGAAATACCCACACCTCTTCACAAAGACCGCACCGTCATCAAGTGCTGCGTCTTAAGCCTTAAAGACAAGGCTCACTTAACGGGGGGAGACTATAACACCTCATGTTTTAGGTTCATTGATGTCGTCAATAAATCCACTATGTATTTTTAGTATTGTCAGCATTTGCTTTTAACCATAATCGTTAAGTTAAATCGTGTAAGCTAAAAATGATCATATCATGTAAACGTGCAAATCAAACATTAAATGTTTACATCACAACAAGTTTAGTTAATTACATTGAAGATGAATTATTAACTTTGTATTTTTTATATTTTTATTGGTTACGTAAATTGGTTACGTATTCACGATAAAATACGTTTAGCAATACCCGGAACCACCAAAAACTTTTCGTACGCTTCAGATAAATACCCACAATTGTACCAATACCAATAACGAAAAATTAACAAATAAGGATCATATTTATCTATCTATGGCCCAAATTTGAAGAGATAACCAAGAACAAATACTAAATCTAACAACTTGACATTGTACAACACATTTCAATTAAACCTAAAGACATTTTCAAGTAAAGACCTTACCTTGACCAAAGACTTCCCTAGATTTACTCATCTTGTCTAGGACTTACTATGCCACATTTGACTAGTCTTTTATACTTATAAGTCTTGCATACTAGTAAAGTAACATTCACACTCTTATAACACTTAACAAAAATCAACTTTTCTCTCCTCTTTGCCTTAAAATCCCACGGCCAAATCCAAACTACCCTAAATAATTCAAAACAAAAACCCTCTTATCCTACTCATTTAAACAACACATACCTACATCATATCTAATAGTCTTAAGTTGTTCAATGGCTTTAAGTTTACAAGTATTATAAGCAAGATTGCAAGATTAGGGTTTCTTGAAAACTAGGGTTTACAAGATGTGGTAAAAAGTCTTGGATTTTTCATCTAAACAAGGGTTTAGATCATATTTTCCATCATCATACATCACTCTAAGGTTATCAAAAGCCCTCATCTTTTCATTTTCATGATTTTATGTATATATATGTTCTATGTAGCAAAATCACCATTAGGATACTTTTAAACATGTAAAAGGGATTTTTACTTGTGATCATTGTTTTGTACACTTTTTTACAATGTATGTTGTTTGGTAAAATCATGTTTAAAATATGGAAATATAAGTGTGTGACCATGTAGGATTAAGTATAAAAAGTGTATATAACACAATTAGGGTTTTAAAAGTTTACTTTATAAGTTTATGATTTAAAAGTGGTGTAAAAGAGCTTGTTAAACCTTGTTATCATGACTCATGTTGACAAAAATATGGAAACAATGGATATTAAATGTAATGACATAGGGTAAAAAGAGTTGTGAAGAACTTATGGTAAATTACTCGGTTGAAAAGTACATAAAACAAGTTTAAATAAACAAAAATAAAGTATACATAATGATGTCAAAGGGCTGTTTTGGTTCGTGTATGGTGACAGCCACATTATGTTATATAAAGTTAGTACATATCATGATGATTCCAAATATGTAAAGAAAACTCGAAAACCGCCTATAACCGAAAAAGATACGGCAAATTTACGTTTTACCAGTTAATTCCTACGGGTTTATAAAAGTAAATTTTTAAAAACACGTTATCCAAATACTTCTAATATATAAAGTTTAGTATTTTTCACGGTAGATCACACAAGATTTAAGGATTCTAAAAACAAGTCGTATCATAATTTTTTGTATCAATAACGAAAGAGATATGAATTACGCGAGATTAAATACTTAAATAGTATTAAAATACGGTTTATAATATAAATAACTATTATTATAAAAGTTACATAATCACATCAGTAAATATCAATTGACAACATGAATTAATATGATAGAACTTTTAATAACAAAGAGTACACTCGAAAGAATCGCTAAAAACGGAGCTATAACGAATAAAATACGACATTTACGGGTTTTACGTTAATTAAAGTTATAAAAATAAGTTTATAACTGGTATGAACAGTAAAAATCACTGTTCATCAGAGGACTAAAAATATGAAAATGTCAAATTTTGATAACTCGTCTTAATACGAAAGCGTGGACATAAGAAACGCAAGAAACGGACTTGAAACGTGAAAGTTATGTCATTTTTACCAAAGGTATATTTATAAACGTTTTAACTTTATAAATATGATTTCACTAAAACAATTAGATGGTGATTAGCTATATAGAATTATATATGGTAGTAGTTACCCAATGTGATTAGTACTTATACGACCTATATTGGATTAGGTTGCACTCGATCATTACCGTGACGCATTTTCTATGATACACTTGATATACGCTCACTCAAGGTGAGTTCATAGCCCCACATTTTACATGATTTGTTTTATAAGTTTTTGGGGTGAGAAACATGCATTGTTTTACAATTGGACACAAGTGGATAAGTTTTACATTATGATTACGTGTTGCCTAAGTAGCGATAACCCAAGTTGAGCCCATTATCATGAACTGTCAATTACTGGATTGTGAGCGCGAATGTTATGAATAGATCTATTGGGATTGACATCCCCGTTCGGGTGATTAGCTATCACTGGGCAAACGAACGTATACCATGTCGAACATAGGATGTTGCGGGTTAGAACATCATCACGGGCAATGTAGGCCATTTATATGGTATTTATTTATGTCGAGCTTCAGTGTCATGAGCTTAGGGTAACGTAATTACATTTATATGATGTTTGCATCTGTTGCATTATCATACACTTGGGAAATCTTGTGGTCCTACAATATACGATTTATCAAACCTATGAATTCACCAACATTATTGTTGACGTTTTAAAGCAATGTTTTTCAGGAGGTCAATAAGCACGAGGTGCAAGGGATACATTGGTGGTTTTGATTTGGATATCATGCATTAAAGATTTTGTCGCATTACATTTTGTATATCTGTTATGGGTTAGAAATCTTTGTATTTTAAACAAGTGAACAAGTGAAGCTTCGGGCTTATGTAACAAATACTTTGTTAAATCCAATGTATCGGTTTTCAAACGACTTTTTGGTCATTCTATATATATCTTGTGTTATTGATCATTGAAGTAACACGCTCTGGACCCTTATTCCGCTGCGACCCAATTTGGGGGTGTTACAAAGGGTGTGTAGTATCTTAAGGAATTTATTGAGTTAAGTAAAACTACTAGAAAACATGCTAGTAATTTCATTTTCTCTTTCGCGATTTATTAAAATTTCCATTTCTAATTATTAAACTCATACTATGTCTTGACCCTTTAAGATGTATCATTTTGGTGGCTATAGAAAAGATGTTCTCTAGTCATCCAAATAAGATGTGCAACCGTACTTAACCGTTTGACTTTTACTAGACAATACGATTTCTCGAGTAAGTATGCTTTGAGTTTGATTAGGATTGGAAAATTCAAGTGTTCTTATTATAGCTTTCTCATACAAGCAGAAAGGATATGAATAAGTCTTTTTCTTACAAAGAAAGAAGACTTAGTTTGTCTTCCTCTAACAAAGAAAAGAAACAAACTTTTGTTTACGGTTTGTGTTGCATAAATGTCATTAATAGAAATTACAAAGTTTAATTTAGTATTTTCGATAATTATCCTTTTAAAATTAACTACCCAAGTTTATAATATTAAAGAAATTAATCTTACGAAAATGGCTAAGATCCTCATTAAGGTTCCACCATCACATCAATTGACCTGCTAGCAATGGTAGATTCAATAGGTAGGTGACGTTCACCAATTTCAAGACATGTGCAATTCTTAGACTGTATAAGACTCGTGGCACTAGTGAGCGAGCAACTAATGTCAAGCTGGCATGTTTAGACCCATCCTTGCCTCGGGTTAAGGTCTCACCCGCTTAACTCGATTAAGTCATCCAATTTGAGAACTGTGAAAATATGTCTAGGTCTCAAGCATAGAGAATGATCACCCTGGGTTACAATTTACCTACGTCTCACGCAAAGCAAAAAGTAATTGTAGGTGAACTCAAACAATTGGATGGCACGACTTAAATTTGTGACGGGTATTAGTTTTGATGAATACGTGATCAAAAGTGTGTACGAGGAAGCATGCATTCATCCTTCGTAGCACAAGTTAAAAACCATTTTTAACTTAAGTATAATTATTGTTTTACTTTTATGTGTATCGAGATGTCCATCTTAAAGACTAATATATAACCTAAGTGGAATAAATATTAGTTGGACAATACATAAATTAAATAACAAGCATAACAAATTAAGTGTTATTTATAAAAACAAAGATTTAGTTTCAAATCATATTTAAACTTTAAACTAAATCAAAGATTTAGTTTCTAAAATTGGTTCGTATTATATTTAGTTTTATAAAAACATTTGCAAGTTATATACATTCCAAACATATATAAAAGCAAACAAAACAAACACAACCAAGTATGCAAAGCCTCAACCGATGAAAAAAAACCTATGCTTGGTCTCGTGAGCCATCACGAGAACAAAGATGCCAACTAAGGGTTCACCAAACAACCACACAGAGGGCTCCCACTTGCTCCAATACCTATCAAGAGCAAATGAAACCCCAAGTGAACAAGATGCCCAAATCTGTCAGAAAACTTGACATTAGGGGTCTGAAACTCCTAGAAAGAGTCTTCCTCAAACTGAGCTCTAGTTGAATAAGTTGTAGCCCTATGAATTTTGCACCTGCACAAAAAAATTAGGCCTCCAACTCCTTACAGAACTCCGGAAAATTCATTTTTAGTGCAAGGTACTCCAGCAGCTCCAAATTTGACTTTATTCCTTTAACACTTTCGCCATTTCATTCCAAACAACGGTTACAATATTTTGATGACTAAATACACTTTAATTATCGTATCTACTATAATGTTCCCAAACAATGACTACAACAAAGATTAAATTCATACAAAATGAGTCGAACAATAGCAAACCCAAAACAGTGAAATTAAATGCAACCATAAGCAAATCATGTCACAATTGGTCAAGGTTTTCATCGACTTTGCATATGAAACATATAATAATACCATAATATCATGTATAAACAAGGTGTTGTCTAAGTCCATGGCCAAACATGCATGTATTTGCCATGGATACACCATGGAAACAAAATAAATAACAAGAACTAAATATTTAGCCAGCGAATCGAAGAAATTAATTAATTAGAATTAAAACCCGGATTGGTACGTGTAACAATTGGCTTAAGGATCACTTAGTACTGTATTAAAGACCTTATAATAACCATATTATTACAGAAAATAATGCCCAAGGGGCTGATTTAAAACTGATTCCCAAAACGCGCGATTTAGGCCATTTTACACGTACCCGATAACAATACCAATTAAAGTGTGCATAACAAATGGATATGAGATCAAAAAACACATATTATAAGACCCTTTTAGGGTCGAATTAATTTCAAAAAATAAGCCCTAGGGGCAGTTTTAAAATTTCCCTTTGAATCCATAAAAAACAAGCGTGTTTAGCTATTTTTACGCATACAAGATAATCATATGACATCATATGATGGCTCGTGATACCACTGTTGGTGTTTTAATAATGAAATAACATATTATTAACAATTAAATGCAGCGGATAAAACATCAATCAACGGATCCATAGAGTCATATGATTAATCAAATAAATAACAATGATTATTACCTTTGCAGCGTGATCGGTAGAATCAAAGAACAACTTTCTCTTGTACACGATCTATTCAAGAAACCAAGTGACCAAAGTAGATCACCTTAATGAATATCTACACTACAATTCACCGTATACCTCTTGGATGCTAGTCCATAAACCCGTAACCTTGGATTATACTTTAAATGAACAAGAATCAACACTACACTTCACCGTATACCTCTTGGATGCTAGTCCTTAAACCCATAACCTTGGATTATACGTTGAATGAACAAGAATCAAAGTGATTGATCAAGAAAATAAAGACCCTAGATGGGGTTATGTTTGTGACGTGTGTTTTGAGGAGAGAGAGGGGGAGAGAATTTTTTGGTAATCAATTGACCAAATTATGAGTAGATATCGATATATTTATATAATAAAATTGATCTTATCCCATCCCTAAAACTATGCTCTCAAGTTGAGTAAAAGGGAGTAAAGTGAAAGATAGTGATAAGATGTGATAAAAACTCATGTTCTTAAGTTTTTGTAGGAATGAAAGTGAAAGTAAATGGATGAAAGTGAGAGAATTTCGATTACAAAACTTTCACCCTACTTTTGGGGTGAAACACAACTTCCTTCCTCTTTATTTCTTTTACTTCCACTTTCTTTACATTGTTTTCACTTTATTCTTCTTTTTTTCTTGAGAACACAACGTAAAAATCCTCCATGGGCCGGCCCCTTAATAAGGCTTAGTGGGCTTTCCATTTAATTTCCAAGTCCAATAAACTAAGTCCATTACTTAGTTATTAGACACCTGATATTGATCCCGCATTACGTAGTTTATTTATATACCGTAAATACAATAAACACGGTATATAGAGTGGCACCTTAGTGTATATGTGTGTGACCCTATAGGCTCACATGTGTCCAACCGTATATTATTTATTATGACATGAGCATACTCCAACATTATCGACCCTACATAGCTTACCAGATCCCTCCCAAGGCCAAACTAGAAAATCTATAAGGCTTAAATAAGTACAGTCACACTAGATAAACTCCAAACTACAAGTAACTATCCATTGTATGGTCTGCATAATACTCAGAGTTAAATAGATGAGCCAAACACCCCTTTAACTCATAGATAAGATATTTTTTTAACTTAATATCCCATTCTCTAGCCACTGCCTGAACATTGACTGAATTTTTGACTTTCAAGCTCAGTAATCTCTATTTTGTGGTATTCAAAATATCATCAGTTAGAACTTTTGCTAATCTTTTTTCACTAGTAAAACACCTTTTATTTTTTTCTTGCCAAATGTAGTATACCACAGCTCCAAAAACAATTCTACTAACAATACTTTTTATAGCTCTGCAATGACCAACAACCATATGATTGACAGTATCTATCCACTTCTATTTAAACCCCTTCAAATATCCTTTATCCTTAACTATTTCCCAAACATCAGCAGCATATTTGCATTGAAAAAAGAGGTGGTCATGAGAATCAATACAAAGGTTGTAGAGAGAACATTTCATAGTAACATCATTGTTCCATTGAAAGATCCTGTCTTGGGTTTGCAATTTGCCCAAAATAGCCATCCAAAGCACAAAGGTATGACTAGGGATACATTGAGAGAACCACACCAAATTTTTCCAGCAAACATCAGGATGGTTATTTCTATAATCATACCAAGTTTTCTTAATAGAAAAGTTCTTAATGATTCCACTACTACACCTCAAAACAGTTTTATCTTGCTGATCATTTAGGATAGGAATGAGAAGACTAATGAGCTTCAAAAATGCAGACCCCCATTCATTTAACCAAATCTACTGGTTATTAACAAATATATCAGCCAAACTAGCAATATTTTTATACCTAGCATCATACATGTCTCTTGTAATAATTTAACAAATAGGCCCAATGTCATTCCACTTGTTATACCAAACAGAAATACTTCTCCTATTACCAACTTTGAACTCAATATGCTCTTTGGCTTTATCTCTTAAACCAAGAATTACTTTCCACATCCAACTGTTATTAAATTTAGGATTCACTTCCCATAAACGTCTTCCTCTTAACTTGATCATATGAACCCATTTAACCCATAAGCTTTCTTTATGAGCAGCAATGTTCCAAACATGTTTAGTAAGAAGAACTTCATTCCACATTCCTAAATCTTTGAACCCCAAACCACCCTGACACTTAGGCTTATATAAGGTCTTCCAAGCAATTTTGGCCTTCCCTCTAGCTAGATCCCATTAACACCATAAAAAGCCTTTAAGCACTCTTTTAATATCCTTAACTATTGTTTTAGGAAGTAGAAACACTGAAGCCCAATATATTTGCATAGACCTTAAAACAGAAGCAATCAATTTCATTCTTCCTGCATAAGGTAAAAATTTGTTCTTCTAATCATTCACTTTATTTATGATCATATCTAATAATTGTTTGCATTCCTCTTTACTCAGTCTCTTAGTGATCAATGTGACACCAAGATACTTTACTAGAAATGAACCAACTTTAAAAGGCACCAACTTCAATATACTTCTTTTCTCACCATTATTGACATTTCCAAAAAAATGGCACTCTTACTCAAATTGGGCTTCAATCTAGAAACACTACTAAAATCATCAAGAGAATCCTTAATGATTTTAATATACTCCTTATTCCCATAGCATAGAACAAGCAAATCATCAGCAAAGCAAAGATGAGTTAACTTTAATTCCTTACAGCCTGCATGATATTTGAAATGAGAGGAATGCTGAATTCTATAAGCCATAATCAGTGTAAAGACTTCCATCACCAAAGTAAAAAGATAAGTGAAAATAGGAAGTTCCCTTTATGTTTATGCATAGAAAATATATGTATCCAATATATGCACAACTTGTTTGTTAAATTTCTAACTATCACTACAAACTGTACATAATATCCAGCAAGTTTGGGTAAACAATATAATAAACTAGTACTTTACTCCATATGCATATGAACATCAATTTGTTTTTTTAGGTAATCATGGTTTTTGACCTTTTTCTTTAACTAATCCATGGGGTTTGAACCCACCGCCACACAAACACAAACCTTAGGGTCTGTTTGGTTAGACGTAATGTACTAGTAAAGGAATGTAATCGACGATATAACAGAATGAACATAGTAACTGAATGAATCTTTACTGTTTCATTGACATATTTGGTTGCCATGTTAGAATGGAATATATCATTCACATATGTTGTTTGGTATGAGGTTATGAATGTTAGAAATAAATGAAATATGACAAAATATGATTCCATGTCATAATGGAAAGAAAAAAAACTAGGGGGTGACTATGTAATGAAATTTGTGGTTACAAACGTAATGGAATGAACTAATGAATAAACCATTCTATTACAAAACTCAAAATAATAAAATATTTTCATTCCACTGTAATGATTCATTCTATTCTAACTTTGATTCATGCCCACCAAATGCTACGTTAGTATTGTTTGCACCTAGCAAAAATTGAACTTGAGACCTCAGCCATTTTAGAGTGATATTCACATGGCCTTTTTGCCAATAGGCCACCTGAGTGGTTAAGAACATCGGTTTGTTAAACCATCATTAGATGGTATTAATGGATTTCTTTAGTTATACTTTGGATATGGGAGGTGATTTATACACCATTGTTTTGTGATGAGATGTCATTTTATACACTTTTCCGGGGTCGTTTAACTCCCTAAATTGTGCATTTATGCCCAAAATAGGTACTTAATCATTCCTTTTCAGGTATTTGGCATTTGGAAGGCATTTGGAGGAAATACACATGTTACTTGGCTTATTGTAGAATATAGCGGACGAACTAATACTAAAACAACCTCGGACTCTTACACCAACATCTCTCAATGAATATTCTAACTTCAGAGCTGGAGACGGCGTCACAGATTACACGTGACGCCGTCACAACCCATCTCAAGACGGCTTCAGAATGTACGACCCAACCCATTATCTAGAATATTCTATTCATGACGGCATCACGATTAACACGCGATGCCGTCACAGCGATTTTCCTATAATACAAATCAGTTTTTTAGTTTAGTTGTGTAACTTTTAGAGTAAAAGAAAGGGGCACAACCCTATTCGTTTAGCAGCAGTTAGGGGACATTTTAAGGCCTCAACCCTATTGCACTTCTTCAATTCATGTTTTTAATCAATTAATACTATCTAATCATTCAAATATTTCTTGTTGTTGATTTCGTACTTGTTCTTTGCTTTATCTTAACATGCTTGGCTAAACCTTCTATTGTGTTTATTTATGATTATACAAAACCTAGGATGTAGATCTTAGTAGTGTTGCTTCTTGTGATAAATATGCATGTTAGGTCTTAGAAAACCAGCTTTTGTCTGTATCGCTGTTGATATGTCTAGGTTAACATGATTGTGTAAAAAGGATACCATCGGGTAACAGTCTTCATACTACCTTGCCCCTTATATGGTTGATTCACTCTTAATATATTTCAAATGCATTTAATATACTCTTAGGGGCCTTGTAATTGTCTTCATACTACCTCACTTGTGTGTTGCCTTAACAGAATATTAAATAGACGGTGGATTCGTGTAATTCGTTCTTGACTTAAGAAATAATTACATAGATCATCACAAGTGTGACAAAGCAACAACATTAGGAGAAGCAATCTAAGGAGTAATACATGATTAAATAAACATAATATTTTATTATATTGTTATCACTAGTAGCTTAGTTTATATTTAGTTTAATAGCTAAAACCAACCAATCTCTCAAACATATGATTTACCTGCTTTCCTATAAACATAAAAACACAAAAAGAATCTTCTCTCACCCCTTAGAATTCTGTTAGACCGTGATCAAAAGCTTCCAAACCTATTCCCCTAGAGAACGATAACAACCCCCGAGTCTTGCCTATACTACACTACAACGGTTTGGTACACGGCCTAGGGAGTTGTAAAACTTCTTGTAGAAGTCCCTTACGACAACCGCAACAAGTTTTTAGCGCCGCTGCATGGGGAATAGTTAGGTTCTGATCATAGTTTAGCTTAGTTCTACTTGTGTGAATCCTTTCAAGTAATATTTAATTTATGCATATTAGCTTTCTCGTAGTCTATCTGTTCTTTGTAATATTTGTTTCGTAACCTATTCTCGTCAACATCATGGGAGACGAGAATCCTATCCGCACTCTAGGAGACTACTCCAAACCTAGCCACGAGGGCTATAGGAATACCATCGAACTCCTCGTTGGGAACAACGTGGTACCTCTTCGATCCGACACCATCCGGTTGGTGCAAAACGGATGCTCATTCCACGGACTTCGGTCCGAGGATCCAAACCAACACCTCAAGTACTTCCTAAAACTACTGGACTCACCTGACCTTAACGGTGAAAGTAAGGAAAGTGCGCCTGCGTTTATTTTAATTTTCCCTTCACGATCAAGCTAGCAATTGGCTTGAACGTCTTCCAGCAAGATCCATCACCACATGGGAGGACCTTACTACCCGATTCCTTGCTCAATTCTTTCCACTGGGATGGACCACAAAACTCCGCAATGATATCTTGATGTTCCAACAACATCACGGAGAGTCTCTATCTGAAGCATGGACTCGTTTCAAGGACTTACTACAAAAAGTCCCTCATCATGGCATCGACCTTTGGCTCCAAGTCCAAATTTTTATGACCATGTCAATCCTGTCACAAGACGAACCATTGACCAATCGGCCGATGGCAAGCTTTGTGACCGAAACGCCAAAGAATCCTGGGCATTATTAGAGTACCTCGCCCTCTATGACAACAAAAGTTGGAACTACCTAAGGGATTTCGCTAAGCCGGTCAAGGCAATCGCACTGCCTCAAGATGTCCCAAGTACATCCGACCGCCGTCTAATCGAGCTCAAAAATAAAGTCCAATGCTTGATGGAAGCTCATCTTGCTCCAACACAACCTACTCAAGTGAACAAAATCACTACCTCATGCGAGATCTGTAGTGGTCCCCACGACACTCAGTATTACATGAAAGATCCTGAACAAGCCTTTGTTGAATACGCATCCTCACGTACCGATGAAGCGGGAGGTAAGTGGTATACTTTCAAGCCCGAGCAAAAAAATCTAGGTGACACCTATAATCCATCATGGAGAAGTCACCCAAACCTTAGGTGGAGACAACCCCAAAATTCTCAAAACAATTTTTCAAACCCACCTAACCGGTTCCAACCCAACGGTTTGATCCTAAACCGTTCTTTTAACAACAATCCTCGAAGCTTTAACAATCAATCAAACCTTGAAGGATTGGTATCTAATTTCATGACATCTCAAGACGCTAGACTGTCCAAGTTTGAAGCCGATTTCAAACAACAACAAAGTGAGATGACCAACAAAATCGACACTATGTTGAAGGCCATCACCAATCAAATAGCGGGCACACTACCTAGCGATATGGTTAAGAACCCGAAACTAGGTACTTATCCGGTTTTGTCTGCTCGTTCTTACCCAACTGAAGACCCACAATGCTCAACTCAAACCCACGGTTCGATCAACGCCATAACAATCCATACCGAGCAACAAGGCGCCTCTTATAATAACGGAGAAAAAGAGAATAAGAAAGAAGAGGACAACCCAGAAAATATCCACATCGACCCTCCTACACCACCCGATCCATCCGTTACATTCATCACTGAAAAAGTCCTTAAATTTTATTCATTCTTTGAATCACTCGGATTGGTTCCCCCATCATCCAACACTGAACTCATTGGCACCAAAGAGGAAGATGGCGACGTGATGTTTATTCCGAAGGATGACAATTCTCGCAAGGAGGAACCTAAATCAAAAGGGCAAGAAGTGGAGTATTTTGACATATTCCCGACTAGGAGAGAACTCACATATCATAAGTAATTCATGTGTGGCCCAATCCCCTTAATATTTCTACGAAACCCCATCATTATGGAAGGATGCCCCTCGAACCTCAAGATACCATGCAACATTGGGCATGTGCATATAGAAAAAGCCTGCATTGACCTTAACTCCCCTATAAATATCATGACCCGAATGATGTATAACTGGATCATGAGGAGAAAACTCGACCCTAGGGAAAATACGAATGGAGGAGTTAGCAATTTCATAGGAAAGATTAAAGGAATGCATATATTCGTAGGAAACTTCACTTATATCATGGACTTCATGATTATCGAGGACATTAGCTCAATTATAGACCCTAGGCTGTCACAAGTAGTGCTAGGGAAACCTTTTATGGAAATATCCAACATGAGTCATGACCCACCCGAAGGAGTAGTCATGTTCACCAACGGAAACAATGAAGTTGCCTATAAGATGCCCCATAAGATAGAACAATACGTTTCATTGTTAGACCTTGAAAAAGAGCAGACAAAATTAGTCGACCTTAGGAACGAGGAGGACAAGAGAAGAGGAGTGAAGTATGTAATGAGAAAAATATTAGGATTATACAAAGAATGCCTAGAACTCGGACCCGAATACTTAAATAGAATGGATAATGAAGGAGAAGTCACGTAAAAACGTGTGACTTTGAGTCTAGCTACAAGACTCGTAAATAAAGAAAAGCTCTTCTTGGGAGGCAACCCAATTTTATATTCCCGCAATTAGGAGTGTCATGTGTTTTATTCTTTTCATTTAATTCTATCACGTTTGAACTCTATCTTGTAATCATGCTTTGTATTGTTTTTAACCTCTTCTTAATTTCAATCAAAGGTATTTTGCAAATAATAAGTGTAGGGGAATCTATTCGGTTTTTTAAAGGATTTTCGTGACGGCGTCAAACGCCCAGGTCTAGAAAACTTAAAGTTTTTAATTATTTTTGAAAAAAAAACTTGCATACATTTAAAATATGAAATCTTTTGTTATAAACCTGCAAAACCAATAAGTTTAACAATTCTCTCATCCTATCTTTACTGCTTTATCGAGTTCATATTGTATATTTATATATCGCACATTTTATGCTTGATATAGTTGTCTTTGTCTTTGATTACAGGTTATATTTGATGAGAAGAAGCTTGGAAGTTCTAGGAAGTTTCCATTGGATGATTCTTGGATGACAATTTAACCAGTTATTGCATGTTTCTTCTCCATTATTGAGCAAACAAGTGAAGTACTAGTTTCTTTTCCTTGTTTTCTTTTCCCTTTATTCGTTTTTATAGGTACTTCTATAGAACATTGGGAACAATGTTCAACTTAAGTGTAGGGGGAAATAAATCTTAGAAACTATTCTTTCTTTTGCCATTTGCTTTGTCCTTAAAATGATGGGTAATATATCGAAACATAGCATAAGAGGTGATTTTGACCCAAATTTTAAAAAATTTATGACACACACCGTCTCATGGATAGAAATGTATATGACTAGCACAAAAACCCTTAAAATTCCACCCCCCCAAATGTGAGGTTCGCCCTTAAATATTATACTTTTAGCTTGTTCGAGTTAAGGAGTGAGCAATATGTGTGTCTATTCCGTCGTTACGGATGTGTATGCGTGGTTTTCGCCTTTTCTGGAACATTGGTATTGGTTACTTTAGGATTATGAGAGTGTACCGGTAGTATATTAAATCCTAGAACTTGTTTTTGAGATGCATCCCGAGACCGCATAGTAAGTATTAGGATTTGCTTGATAAGAGGCATTAGGATTAACCCATGTTTTAACCTGTAATTGTTATGATGATCACACCGATCATATAACTATCCCACACCTTTGCCATGCACTCACCTTTAGTGCAGGATACCCCTAGTACAACCCTCCGAGCATATCCTTTTTCACGGTTCTTGTAATTTTCTGGTTAAGTCGGACTATTAATGAAGAGCATTGTCAACCTTAAACCAATCGTTACACCCAAATAGCCTTAGCCCACCTTGTATGTACTCGCTTTTAGTACATTATTGTTTAGCCCAAGTTAATTATTGAGTACATGGTTGCTAAGTCCTTATCCTAGTAAATATTGTTTTGAGACGATTGGGATTCATGGTAGTATTTATTTCGTGAAAGAATGGGGAAGAAAAGTTAAGTCAATAACCCCATACGTTTGTTAGTTGATCTCCATGTTATTTTGATCCACCTCAAATCAGGTCATTAGTTAGATTGTAAATATCGAGCATGTAAAAGCTCAAGTGTAGGGGTACGTGTTATAAACCCCAAGTTATGATGTATTATGTTATTAAAAAAATAGAAAAGAAAAAGAAAGAGATTGATGTAGAGTTGTGTAGAGTTTGTATATCTTCGTCCGAGTCTTGGCTTAGCAACCAAACCAGCGTGTATTCGTGTAAATAATTAGCTAACCCTTCCACTCCAAATTCACCCAAAGCCACCTAAATGTATCCCATCCGTTTCTGTTTCTGTTTCCATTATATGTTATCTTACACCTACACCCCACAACCCTTTAAAAAGACCTCTTAGATAGTAATGAATAATGCTTGCGCCTAGCAGTGGAGGTTTGATCCTTTACCAAGCCTATGGTAATTTATATGCTATGACAGGTAATGAGTGTTGATTTTCCGTTTCCCCATTATGTTATAATTTATTATACAACCGAGTGAAAGAGAGAATCCCAAACACTTATGTGAGGTGCTAGTATATACTTTTCGTGCTTTTAATTACAAGGTCTAGAAGGTTGTGTTGTAAAATACTTTTAAAGAGTAGGTAAAATGACCCTCATATTGCTATTGTCTAGGTAAAAAAGCCTATTTGCTTAAGGACAAACAAATCCCATGTGTATGGGTATTTGATAAGGTGTCATTTTATATACTTTTTCAGGGTCGTTTAACCCCCTCAATCGTGCATTTATGCCCAAAATAGGTACTTAATCATTCTGTTTCTGGTATTCAGCATTTGGAAGGCATTTGGAGGAAAATACACGTGACTTGGGCTCATTTAGAGAAGAAACAAACAAGACTATAGACCTACACCAACATCTCTCAAGAATTTCTACTCAGAAGCTGGAGACGACGTCACAGATTACACGTGATGCCGTCACAACCCATCTTAAGACGGCGTTACAAGATCTCAAGACGGTGTCAAAATGTACGACCCAACCCATTATCTAGAATATTCTATTCATGACGGCGTCACGATTAACACGCGTAGTCGTCACATCGATTTTCCTATATATACAAATCCGTTTTTAGGGTTTTAGGTGTGTAACTTTAGAGTAAAAGAAAGGGGCGAACCCTAGTGTCCAACAAATAGGTGAATGACACTTTCGACCATAAAGTGCTTCAAATGAGGCGGCCTTAATGCTAGCGTGATAACTGTTGTTATATGAAAACTCGACCAACGGCAAATGGTTAACCCAACCTTTTCCGAAATCGATCACGTAAGCACGCATCATATCCTTGAGAGTTTGAATTGTCCTCTCGCTTTGCCCGTCTATTTGTGGATGATACGCAGTACTCATATCCAGATTAGTACCTAAAGCATTCTGAAGTGATCTCCAGAAGTTGGATGCGAACCTCGGTCGCGATTTCACAATTGATTGGAAAACGACTCCCATGCCTCGTGACAACCTCCTTAGGTATATTCTTGCAAGTTTATCCATATGATCAGTCTCTCTCATTGGTGTGAAAATTGCAGACTTAGTGAGCTCATCCACAATCACCCAAATGGTGTCGTAGCCTTGCGACGTCTTAGGAAGCTTAGTGACAAAATCCATAGTGATGTTGTCCCATTTCCATTCAGGTATCTGGCCTGTACCAACAATCCTGATGGACTTTGAGTGTTCGGACTTGACCTAGCACAGGTCAAAACCTTGCTAACTATAGGTGGCGATGTCGGCTTTCATATTGGGCCACCAATATAGCTTCTTCATATCTTGGTACATCTTGTCAGAACCCGGATGTATAGAGTATTTTGATTTGTGGGATTCGTGCATGATCACAGTCTGCAAATCGCCATAACAGGGTAGCCAACTCCTGCCATTTAGGCATAAAGTTCCATCCGCACGAGGTTCTAACTTTTCCGTCCTGATCGCCTCTGGATTTTTAGAGTTTTCAACCAACATTCCACCAACATCTTCGTTCTTGATGTTCTTTGGTTTTCGTGCTTCAGTCTGAGCATTCAAGATTTGTTTGGGAAGATCCAAGCCAATAGTCATGACTAAGGCTCGAACTCTTAATGGTTGATCTCTCTCCTTCCTGCTTAGAGCATCGGCAACAACGTTTGCCTTTTCCGGGTGATAACCAATCTCACAATCGTAATCACTGAGCAACTCCAACCAACGACGTTGCCTCGTGTTCAACTCTTTCAGATTAAGAATGTGTTGTAGGCTCTTATGATCAGTGAACACCATGCACTTGGTTCCATACAGGTAGTGCCTCCAAATCTTGAGAGCGAACACTACTGCTCCAAGTTCTAAATCATGAGTCGTATAATTCTTCTCATGAATCTTCAGTTGGCGTGATGCATAAGCAATTACCTTCTCTCTTTGCATTAACATAGCGCCCAAACCCTTCTTTGAAGCATCGCAGTATGCGATAAAATCTTCGCTTCATTCAGGTAAGGCCAGGATTGGTGCACTGCACAACTTCTGCTTTAACAGTTGAAAAGCTACTTCTTGTTTATCACCCCAAACAAACTTGACCAGTCTGTAACACCCCCAAATTGAGTCGCAGCGGAATAAGGGTCCGGGGCGTGTTACTTCTCAGATCAATAACACAAGATGTATATAGAACGACCAAAAAGTCGTTTAAAAACTGATACATTGGATTTAACAAAGTATTTGTTACATAAGCCGAAGCTTCACTTGTCCACTTGTTCAAAGTACAAAGATTTCTAGCCCATACAGTTATACAAAATGTAATGCGACAAAATCTTTAATGCATGATATCCCAATCAAAACCACCAAGATCCCCCTTGCACCTTCGTGCGTTACTGATCCCTGAAAAACATTGCTTAAACTCCAACAATAAATGTTTGGTGAATTCATAGGTTTGATAAATCATATATTGTAGGACCACAAGATTTCCCAAGTGTATGATAATGCAACAGATGCAGACATCATATAAATGTAATTACGTTGCTCTAAGCTCATGACACTGAAGCTTGACATGAATGAATACTAAATAATGGTCTACATGCCCGATGATGTTTCAACCCCAACATCCTATATTCCGACATGGTATAAGCGTTTGTTTGTCCCAGTGATAGATATTCACCCGAAACGGGTTGTCAAACCCAAAAGACTATTAATAACATTTCGCGCTCACAATCCTGCAAATTTGACAGTTCATAAAAAAGGGCTCAGATATGGGTTATCGCTACTAGCAACACGTAAATCAAAACATGAAACTTTCAACCACTTGTGTCAATTGTAAAGCATGCATGTTTTTTCCCACTCCCAAAAAACTTATAAAACGAAAACATGTAAAACTTTGGGGCTAAGATATTCACCTTGAGTGAGCGTATAACAAGTTATAATCGCAGATAATGCTTCACGTAAATCGTCAGATGCAACCTATTTAAATTAAGGTTGTATAAGTACCATGTACTTCGATTAACCAATATCATATGTTCCTATATAGCTCATCATACTATCGTTCGGGCTATCATAATTAAGAGGTCATGTAGTGAACGTATGAGGAGCTAGGACACTTTAAATCGTAAATCCAACAACTCGTCGATACGCTACCCCGAAGAGGCCTCATTATGAAACTCCCTAGTAATATAGCACTTTGCTTAACTAATACCACATATGGTCTATATAGTTCAATCACCATCTAATTGTTTTGGAAAAATTGTATTTAATAAATTAAAACGTTTATATTTCCCGTTGTAGTAAAACTGGTGTAACTTTCGCGTTTTAAGTCCGATTTTGACGTTTCTTATGCCCACGCTTTCATATAAGGACGAGTTATCATAATTTGACATTTTCATATTTTTGACCCTCTGATGAACAGTACTTTTTACTGTTCACACCAGTTATTAAGTTATTTTTATAGTTTTAATTATCGTAAAACCCGTAAACGTCATATTTTATTCGTTATAGCTCTGTTTTTAGTGATTCTTTCAAGCACGTTCTCGTAATTGAAAGTTCTACTTATTTATGAGGTTTACAAAAATAATTATTTCTGTCATGAACAGTAACTTTTATAAAAATAGTTTTATAAAAGTATTAATTGTCGTAAACTCGCGAAATTCATAACTCGTTCGTTATTAATTGAAAAATTACGATTCTTATCATTTTGGAATCCTAAAAATATGTGTAATCTGTCAAAATTACTCAACTTGCTGTTTTATATAATTTTTATAAATTGTTTTATAAAAATTCTTTTATAAATCCGTTTAATTAACGTATAACTCGTAATTAGCGTAACTTTTTCGTTATTTATCCGTTTGACAAGTTTCTTACCTTTTCGGAATCGTCATGATGTGTAGAATTTTATAAAAACATAAAATAATATGTTATTTACACGAATTTTGGACAGAATCTTTGCATGACTTTGTTAAGTCCATTTCTAACCTTTGTTTCCATATCTTCACTTTATAACTTTTACCACTTGTCTTATATTCCATATATGCTATATATCATAGGTATATTAAAGTCCATAATCCCATACAATGTCCATTTGTCCAAATTTATAAGTTCATCATAATACTTATAAACCATAACTTTTGTATTTAACCATTAATCACTAGTTTTATATATAACCATTTTTACATAATAACCATAAGTGTACAAGTCTTCCCATCTTGTTATAACCTTATTGTAATGATCATATGACATTACTACAAGTCCATAATCAACATTAACATGTCATTTACCTTTCCTTTACTTGTAACATATTATGAAACCTTTATAAACCCTAATTTGTAGTTAATCATTTTTACACCAAAACAATATGGTACAACACTTTGTCATCCCTTTTAACATGATATTAGCAATATCACAACATATATAATAATGTACAAAATGATCATTACAAGTAAAAAAACTCCATTTTCATGTTAAAATCCTAAATGGTGATTCAAGCTATAATAGAACTAACATATTCATACAATGAAAATTTTAAGAACATAAAGAGTTCAAGATGACCTTATGGTGAATGAAGATGATGACTAACACAATCTAAACCCTTGTTTCGACTAGAAACCAAATCTTGCCCAATATTAACCCTAGTTTTCCAAGTGAAAACCCTAACTTCTCTTTTCTTGATTAATGCTTCAAAATGGTTTGCCAATGCTTGCAAATGCCTTAAAATATCTTAGGAATGATGTATGTAGGTGTGTATTTGTTGTAGAAAATTTAGTATGGATTTATAATATAGGGGTGTTTGTGTCGTGAGCTTGGAGGAGCAAAAAAGGAGGGATGGTTTGATTTTTGCTAAGTGTTTTGGTGTTGTATGAGTTCCTATCTCTAGTATGCATGTATATATGGTAAGTCTTGGTCAAAAGATTGCGATAGTGGGCTTAGACAAGTCTCACGGTCTTAAGGAAGGAAAATAGTCAAAAGGGAACAAGTTATGGCTTGGTTTAATTAGCTAGGTGAGGTACAAAGCCACTTGGAAGATTTTTCTTATATTTCTTGTATACATTGCAATAATTTCGTCCCATGTATGATATACATGATATATTTTTATAACTTTTATGTATTGGGTATAAATGTGGGTATTTCTTGAAGCGTAGAAAAGTTTTGGTGGTTCCGGGTATGCCTAAACGTATTTTATTGCGAAACGAAATCACTTTACGCAACCAATAAAACTAAAATGAACAAAGTTAATAATTATCCTCAAAATAATTACTTAACCCTTGCTTGATGTAAACATTTAATTGTTTGATGCTCGTTTACATTAAACGCTAATTTTTAACTTACGCGATTTAAACTTAATTCATGAAATCACAAGCAAACGCGTACAACACTAAAAATAAATAGTAGATTTATCGATGTCGTCAATGACTTGAAAACACAAGGTGTTATATAAACCACCCTTAATACTACTAAAACTCAGGGATCAATGACAGATAATTAGGATATCTAATTCAAACGATTGATAAATGAGGAACAATAATAACATCAGTAAATTCATATCTAGGCCAACACTAGAAGTGCTTAGCCACTCATAACAACAACAATGTAAGAAATAATGAAAATGATCTTGGATTGAAACATCATAATTCTTACAAAATGTGTTTATGAATGATTAATGCTAAAAATAAGTAAAGCGACTTCTCCCTTAGATTTATGGTGGAATTCTTCGACTTCTAGAAGCTTGTATCGCCCCTTGGTTATGTGGTGGAAGGGTTGATGTCGAATGTGCAGAATGAGGGCTCTATTTATAGGTTTTGATTTTGTTACGACGTAATCGTTAAGTAGGTGTTACGCCGTAACCATGCTGATGTGGGCTTCAATAATATAGGCTAAAAATGGGTTACGGCGTAACTGTAACGTTCTAGTTACGCCATAATGGTGACTAAGATGAGTCATCTGTCTTCTTGTGTGGCAGTTTACGGCGTAATTGTTACAAAGCAGTTATGTCGTAATCATGATGCTGACTCATTTCTTCTTTAATTTGGTTACGGCGTAACTCCTACGGGGTGGTTACGCCGTAACTAGCCTTGAGATCCTTCATTTGCTTGATTTCCACGTCCAAATTCCGCGTCTCTTGCTCCAATGCTTGTATTCTTCCTGTAAATGAAATATGAAGTGATTAAGTATCATTTTCAAGTATTTATACAATATTTACAAGCATTTTGATAGGGATTTTGATACTAAAAAGTATTAACTATTTGATGTTATCAAATATCCTCCCACTTGACTTCTACTTGCCCTCAAGTAAAACTGTTAGAATAATTCTTAAAAAGATTTCTCCAATTTAACTCAGAGAATTGAATTCATAATTTACTTATGCTAGAGCCGTCAAAGCCGAACACCTCATGAAAAGGGGATCAAAATCACTCAACTTTCTTACTAGTCTAAGTGTTTCATTTCCTGGGTGATCACTCAACTACCTTTCATAGCATGTATTCTATCATAAGCTTGGAAAGTATATAAATCTGAACCAGTTAGAATTAGGGTCTAAACAGCTCTTAAAGGCAACATGGGTGATATACACAGGTTTAAATAGGTGATTAATTATTTTTCGATACCACTGATCCAAAAAAGGCAACAAAACCACACATGCTCGGCCAAATCCATGGACGGGACACATGTGATTGCTTACTCCTTAACTCAAGCAGGCTAAAGGTCAGAATCATTGCAAAGGGTAGGATAAGTAGGGCTGTAAACGAACCGGACGGACACGGACGGAGGTGTGTTCGTGTCCGTCCATTTAATTTTAGCCGGTCAAAT
>BQNB010026680.1:0-58358 GCA_026074375.1 Tanacetum coccineum | reverse complement strand
ACCAATTTTTTATATAACATATTTAGAACAGAAAAAAACCAACGCAAATGAACGTATAAAAATATTAACAAACGTATAAGAATATTAACAGAGTGTGTGGGATAATGTGCTCCCAAGCGGTAGAGAAAGTAGTATGAGACGGAGATTAAAAAGTAGCAGAGTACCTTTTTAATCAAGGGGTTGTAGCCATAGTCCACGGGAAGCTCTCGAGCCTCAATCAAGCACTTGTGGACGAACGGTATCTGTCACACCCCCAAATAGGGTCCCGTCCGAATAAGCGTCCGGGGGCGTGACTTTCATGAATATCTCAGTTTCAAAGCATACAGAACGACCTCTAAGGGTATGTTTGAAAATAAACACCGTTAGATTAAATTAAAATAGTAATAAGTTTTACATCGATCAAACCAAGTGATTAAAAGTTAAAATGCGGAAGCTTAAATGAGTTCAACAACGGTATTTAAACATAGGTAAATCATAGATAAGTTCTTGAAATCCGGTCCGGACAAATAGACTTCACATAAATCAAGCAACGACATCCAAGCTAAGCACCTGAGAAAACATGCTTAAAACGTCAACATAAAGTTGGTGAATTCATAGGTTTAGTTCAAACGTTATTATAGTGGACCACAAGATTTCAAAACGTATGCGACAGTTATAACAGATACAACTTCACATAAAGAGGCATTTACGTTGCACTAAGCTCATGACACCGAAGCTAATAGTGGAAAGTAGCATGTACACTGCCATATAATTGCTTGCCCTTACAGGTGTCCGACCAAAGACCACCTAACTAGATTCGACATGACATATATCCGTTTGTTCTTGGTAAACTCGAACAAGTAAGTGCTTCTTACCCGGATAGGGATAATTAGTCCCAATAGATCTATTTATTCACTCGCGCTTACTTAACCAGCCAGTCGGTTAAAGGTAATTAACGGTTCACGGTGATTCGGGCAATAGTGGTCTAAACGCTACTTAGGCAACATGTAAACACGGAAATCTCACATATAGTACTTGTGTCCAGTTTTAAAAACAAGCAATGTTTCTCACCCCAAGTTATAAAATATTTATTCAAAACAAGTAAAATGTGAGGCTATGAACTCACCTTAAGCGATATGTGGATCAAAAGAAATCAATCAAGTGAAGACGAATCACACGGTTCTAGTGACAACCTAGCATATGTAACACCCCTAAAAATCACAACGCAGCAGAGTACCACTTGGGGTGCTACTTCATAGCATAAAGTACAAGTTACAGAAAACGACTCTAAGTGAGACGTTTTGAAAAGTCAACCATTCGATAAATTTTATAAAATATCAGAGTTTCAACATTTCAAAATATTATTTCCAAAATCCAAGTAGTAATTTAATAAATCAAGAAATGTTCAGAAGTGGACCACAAGATTTAAGTAATAGTAGACTACGAAACAAATTCAGTTGTCCAAAACATGTATTACTGCGCTAAGCTCATGACCCCGAAACCTTAACTAGTTTTGTGCCCCTGAGAAAATATAGGATGCTTGCCAACAACCTAACTGTCCTCACAATGTTAAATGCACCATGGTCAACTTGTGACCAGAAATTCAAGGCGGGGATTGTCAGTCCCAATAGATCTATCCATAACACTCGCGCTTGCTACATTAGCAATTAACGGTTCATGATTGGTGGGGACTTAAATGACAATGCAGTAACTTAGGTAATAATACTTAGGCAATAATCTAGATAGCATACAATTTAAAACACTTGTGTCTAATAGTAAAACAAATAATGTGTTCAAAACTCACGGTTTTCATATATAGGAATTCAATGATGTCAAATCATGTAGTAAACAAATTAAGCTTTAAATTAGTTCATAAGAAAACAGCCATGTATTACACATGTTTTAGAAGTCATGTAGTAAGCAAGTAAAAGCTTTAGTAAAGATAGTCACGTAACGCTTAAGTAGTAAGAATCAATAAGTTTACTTAGTAAAACGAGCATGTATACTTACCCCGAAAACAGTTTATGAAAACCATTAAAAGAGGAAAAGGTGGGGCTATGAACTCACCGAGAAGCAATGAAGTATCGAACGAGAAATTCAACAAGGAGAGAACGGAGACAACGTCTCACCCGCGACCTAAAATAATGGTGCGCATATAAGAATATATTTACAAGAAAAATGCATAAAATGCATAAGTATGTAAAATATATATATTCCGACATATATGAAATTTTTATATCCACTAAAATGATCCGCCTTATGTTTAACTCCATTTTAACCATTCCAAATAATATGTAATTTTAATAAAAATTACCCATTTCGACCCATTATAAAGATTAAGACATCTAGACGCGAACGAAAGTGAAAGACTCACTTTTTAGTTGCAAATTCTGTTTTAGTTAATATATTTTACGCCTAATCATTCTCCATAACGCTAATTGACCATTAAAAGAATTTCGCCAAGTTTGACTTTTTTATTATAAAATTTTTTAACTAAAATGTAGTATCTAATCCTAAGCTTTTCAACCCGTTAACACACGTTTTTAGCCTTAGTTATCCCTGCAAAAAGATAAAACGGCATTTTAAACAAATTTTTAGTTTTACCCGAGACTTAAAGCTCGATAGAAAAGGACGAAAATAACCCTATATCAGATCTGCTGCAAACTAAAAAAAAAGAAAAACGCGGATTTTATTCTAAGCTTTTCGACCTGTCATTACGCATGTTTAGAGTTCGTTATCCTTGAGGAAAAGTAAAACGACCTTCCGAACAACTTTCATGTTTCGGCCGAAGGCCGAAACGGACCAGAAAATGATGAAATTTTCCCTTTTTCAGATCTGACAGCAACCGATATTTTTAAACTAATGCAGAATTTTGGCGAACATTTTCTAGACTTCTTTTGACCCTAAAAACTTTGTTTTTGAGAGTTACGGGTCGTGCCTTATATTGAAACGAAGCTTGGAACGTCTTATATCATAATTTTTAGACCAAATTCAGTTTTAAAAATTTTGACTTTGCCGAAATAGACGCTCAATTTTCTGACCTAAACGGGTAGCTTTAAACCCCTTCAAAACTTCAATTTCAAGCACCATAAATATCGCCAACACCCTTAAACTATCCTAACACCTCTACTAATCATCTCAACATACACCTCAACAACGCGACACGCACCTCAATCTATGGATTCTTGATATAAAATCAAATACATGCAAACAATCTATAATTAAATCAACATAAAAGTAAACCAAAGATACTTACAATCTCTTAAGAATGCAAGAAAATCACAACACAGAAACCCTCCTTGGTTTGTTGTTGTTGCCGAAACCCACAACCCACTCAAACAAGGCCCTAGTTTGATTTTTGTTACTCCAAGTCTTGCATACACACTTAAAATCAATCCCTTGTAATACCAATTGCACTCAATTTGATCAATCCCTTCAAAATCAAAAACTAAGAAAATCAAGAATCTTGAGAAACATATGCATGGTGGATTTTATTTGAAAATGATGATGGGGTTTAGTATGGTATTGATGTAGGATTAGTAAGGAAGTGCTTCATGAACACAAAAATTTCTTTTATATGTGATGGTATGTGTGTTTATAATAAGAGTTTGAATGGAATTAGGACTATATATATATATAATCAATAACTTCCTTGTTTGTTTTTGTAACACCCCCAAAATGGGTCGCAACGGAATATGGGTTTGGGAGCGTTACTTCATAATACCATTGCACAAGTCATGAGAGAACGACCTCTAAGTGTCGTTTGAAAAGTATTCTTGAATTATTTAGACTCCAATGCACATCACATAAGCCAAGCATCTAATTCACCTGAGAAAAACATGCTTAAAAAGTGTCAACATAAAGTTGGTGAGTTCATAGGTTTTTGTAAATGTAAATAAAATCCCAAAATGTTTCAAGTATATATTGTAATGAGCACGATATCCCAAAGCGTTTCAATTATATATTGTAATGAGCACAATATCCCAAAATGTTTCAATTATATATTGTAATGAGCACAATATCCCAAAATGTTTCAATTAAATATTGTAATGAGCACAATATCCCAAAATGTTTCAATTATATATTGTAATGAGCACAATATCCCAAAATGTTTCAATTAAATATTGTAATGAGCATAATAAAACGTTTCAAAAATAATGATTACGATTACTCTAAGTTTATGGAACCGCTACGTAGACTCATATAAGTATGCCACTTTATTCAAGGCACCGTAAGGTTCAGTTCATCAGTATATCGTTATTTAAATCCGACAATGTTATAACGTTCGTTAGTTCGATCTCGAACTAGTGATAGCTAGTCACCCGAACGGGAGTAGTCAACCCCCAATAGATCTATTTCATAACACTCGCGCTTACCCTCCAGGTAATTAACAGTTCAATCCACTTAAGCTAATCCGTAATCATTCGGGGTAACAGTTAAGAAATGTCCTTGTTTTCGAAAATAACGTAAACAAGCAATATATCCAATTTGCAAAACGAATTTCAAATGCACAGGTAATGAACTCAAACCAATCATAAATTTGTAACAAGCATGTTCTCACCCCAAAAACATACGTAAAATCAGTAAAACGTGGGGCTATAAACTCACCTCGAGTGAGTTAATCAATAATATACTTCACAACTGAAAATGCGTCACTAAAACGCCCGAATGCAACCTAAACAATTATAGGTCGTATAAGTACTAATAACATTGGGAAACTACTACCATATATAATCCTATATAGCTACATCACCATCTAATCGTTTTAGTGAAATCGCGTTTATAAAGTAAAAACGTTTATGTAACATTCCGTATTTTCAGGTCATTTACGACGTCATCTATTTCACTAATTATATTTTTTCGTACGCGTTCGCTTTCAAATTTAATGGTTAAGTTAAATCGCGTAAGTTAAAAATTATTGTTTAAGCGTAACCGAGCAGTTTAATTTATTAACGCTTCAACAAATACCTCGATTGTACCTAATACCTAAAGTTTTATTAAACTTTAGGCAAAGTAAATGGTTACTTTCTTTTTTTACAATAGTGAAAAATTAAAAGGATACACAATTACTTGCATCTAGTTTTCATTTTATTTACAATATACAACTTGATAACTTATAAGATATATTGGTAACTAGCAAAAGTTTCTAAGGTAAACCTTCCCCCCCCCCCCCTAGCTCGGCAACAACAACACTTAGGAGTTAAAGATGGTCATTTTTCCATAACAATCTAGGTCAATGTACGTTCACTGGTCATAAGGAATTATGTTTCTTTGTTCCTTTGCCATTAACAAGGAAAAAAAGCTCCTTAAAACCATTCAAATGTGTTCTTTGACCAATCTATTCACCAACTTGACTTACCGAGGCTCATAATACATGCAATACATAGAGAAAAGATAATATATACAAAACACTTAGTAAATTTTCACAAAATTCCCTCACTTCTATCCTTATAGCTCACGGAACTCAACCCCCCCCCCCCTATAATCAAAGCATACAAAATTTTATATAACCTATTACTCATCTATACACATCAATCCTAAGATTTCTATGGTGTTTCCAAGCATTGGATTACATTTTTCAGAAAAATGTAACTAGGGTTTTATCTTGGGCAAGCTAAGGGTTTTCATTGTGCATCTTGGATTTCTATCTAAACAAGGGTTTAGATTACTTTGTTCATCATCATACATCATAAGGTCTACTAGAACCCTTTATGTTCTTATAGTTTTCATTTTTATGCATATGTTGTTTCTATTTTAGTTAAATCACCATTTAAGATTTTTAACATGTAAATGGAATTATTACTTGCAATGGTCATTTTGTACACTAATATACATGTTGTGTTATTACATATATCATGTTAAAAATGATGATAAAATATTGTATCATGTTGTTTTGGTGTAAACATGATCATGGGTTAATTAGGGTTTTTATGGTTTCTTAATATGTTTCAAGTTAAAGAAATACATATGACAAGTTAAGGTTAATTATGGACTTATGTTAATGTTGTATGATTATTAATATAAGAATATAAATGATAAGAAACTCGAAAAACGGATTAATAACGAAAAAGATACGGTAAAAACAAGTTATACGTTAATAAACGGAGTCGTAAAAGAATTTTTATAAAAACTTTTTATAAAAATTATTCAAACAGCAAGTTTGATATTTTTAACAAATTATACATATTTTTAGGATTCCAAAATGATAAGAATCGTAATTTTTCAATTAATAACGAACGGTGTATGAATTTCGCGAGTTTACGACATTTAATACTTTTATAAAACTATTTTTATAAAAGTTACTATTCATAACAGAAAGTTATATTTTTGTAAAGCTCAAAAAATTATAGAACTTTCAATTATGAGATCGTTCTCGAAAGAATCGTTAAAACGGAGCTATAACGAATAAAATATGACATTTACATGTTTTACGACAACAAATACGATTTTAAATAAAACGCAGTCTGATTGTGAACAGTAAAATTTACTGTTCATCAGGGGACCAAAATTATAAAAAAGTCAAATATTGATAACTCGTCTTAATACGAAAGGATGGGCATAAGAAACGCAAGAAACGGATTAGAAACGAGAAAGTTACGCCAGTTTTACTAAAACGGTAATTATAAACGTTTTTACCTAATTAAAACAAAATTTTACCTAAATCAATTTAGATAGTGATTGAATATAATAGACCTTATGTGGTTATTAATCAAAGTACTAGATTACTTGGGAGTTTCATTATGAGGCCCTTCTTTCTGGGGTGGCGTTCGACGAGTTGTTGGTTTACGATTTAAAGGTGTCCTAGCTCCTTCATTTCGTTCACTACACGTACTACTTATTTGATAGCCCGAACGATAGTATGATGAGCTATACGACCTATAAATAATCAAAGTGTTTAGTACTTATACGACCTATATTGAATTAGGTTGCCTTCGGATTCCTTCGTGACACATTTTCTATTGTGAATACTTGTTGATTTCCATTCACTCAAGGTGAGTTCATAGCCCCTTTTTTCTATAATTGTTTTACAAAATCTACGGGGTGAATTACATTGCTTGTTTTACTATTGGACACAAGTGTTTTTCAAAGTGTATGCTATCCAGATTACTGCCTGATTATTAATGCCTAAGTTACCTTATTGCCGTGAAGTCCCCTATTTATCATGAACCGTTAATTGCTATTATAGTGGCGCTAGTGTTATTGATAGATCTATTCGGGACTGTCATCCAACCTTTACTTGGGTCACTAGTTTGATGGGTGAATTTAACATTGAGAGGTGGTTGGCGGTGTTGGCAAGCATCCTATTTTTCTGATGGGGCACAAATCTAGTTAAGGTTCGGTGTCATGAGCTTAGTGCATTAATAAATGTTTTGGGACTTCTGAATGTGTTTCAGAGTCTTCGATTAATTAGTTTTGTGGTCCACCCTTTTTACTGTATAAACCTATGATTTCACTCACCTTTGTGTTGACTTGTGCTGTTATTTCAAGTCCTAGGGTATGAAGATTTGACGGGAGTCATGGCGGATATCAATGAAGACGGATTATGTGTTTTATCTAAAGTTTATGCAACTTTTATTATCTTTAAAAACTTAAGTCGTCTTTTGGTATTATGAAGCTTTTGCTTAATTAAGAATGTTTATGACTTTTAAAACTTATAGGACCTAAATGTATGAAACTCTGATATTTTGCATATGGCATTCGAATGAATCTTATCTGTAAAACGTCATTTAGGTCGTTTTCCTATATCTTGATTGTTGTACTTGACGTAGCACCCTAATGTTACATTCCCTGCTACTGATTTCGGGGGTGTTTCAGTTTATAATTGCTCTTTAGTAAAAACGACATAATCATTCGCGTTTTAAAGAAGCCCGATTTGAAGGTTTCTTGTGCCATGCTTTCGTATTAAGACGTGTATCAATATTTGAACATTTTCAAAATTTTGGAACTTAATGGTGAACAGTAATTTTTTAATGTTCACAAACTGACCCTAAGTTTATTTGTATCGTATTGTTGTTGTCGAAAAATCGTAAATGTCGTATCTTATTCGTTATTGCCTTGTTTTTAGCGATTCTTTCGAGAAGTATTCGTTTTTAAAAGCTCTATCACTATAAATTTGTTTTTAAATAAATGTCCCTGATGAACTGTAAGTTTTTTATAAACTTTATTTTTATAAAGCCCCGGTATTACGTTAAACGTATATTTGGAGTATCTTTTTCGTATAATGGGCAGTTTTTTGAGTTCTTCTACATATTTGGTATCGTCATGGAGACGTAACTATTTTATAAAAACATAAGTTATGCTTTATTTTTCGAACCAAACAGTAGGTTTTGGAGTTTTCATCAAATATGTGTTTAAACCTAATTTTATATATTTTAAGCTTATCATCTTGTTACAAAGTCATCTAAAACACTTATTATTCATGTCTTGCTTCCTAGGGTCCTTAGTTCTTCATTTGTCAAAATATTATCCAAGTTAACAAAAATATTAAAGGTTCCTTATTTCACTTTTGCTTATGAACTTATTTGTAAACTTAAAAAACCCCTAATTTGTATATAACTTTTGATACTTAAACCAACTTGGTACTAATTCTTTTATATCCATTATGACATGAATTTACCATCAAACATAAACATGTGTAAAAGTGTACATAACATATGCTATCACAAGTTAAATTAATGTCTTACATGTTCAACAGTTTCTTAAAATGTGATTGTGATAAATAGAGCATTATATACACATAAAATGACTTTAATTATGAAAAGATGAAGGCTTTTGATAACCTTAGTATGATGTTGTGATGAACCACAGAATCTACACAACTTGTTTTGCAATAAAACCCTAGCTCTTGCCACTCTTGAATACCAATTAATTCAGCCAAACCTAATCCTTCAATAACTTGCTTAGATACTTGTAAACCTTTATACAACCCTTGCAAACACCTTAGGTTATCATAGGAAGGATGTGTGTATGCTTGTATGGTCTTAGAAAATCAAGCTATGGGTTTGCTATTGAGAGGGTTTTGAGCCGTGGGCTTCACAAGGGAAAAAGGGAGAGATTTTGCTTGTTTACACCTTGGAATGAGAGATGTATGTGTTTATTTACTAGTTGATGTAACACTCCACAAAAAATGGGTCGCTGCAGAATTAGGATTCGAGGCGTGTTACTTCAAGATAACAGCACAAGATATATTAATGAATGACACTAAAAGTAGTTTAAATGGTTTTTAAACAAAAGAAACTATTACAAAAGCTATAGCTTACTTGTTTCTTTGTTTAATATTACAAATAGATAACATAGATTTCCATTAACATAATGTACATAAATATTTAATAGTGCATCACAAAAATATATCCAATTGCAATCCTTGGCCACTCTCCATGCCTATATGTAATACCTGAAAATCATTGCATTTAAAACAGTCAATATTCAAAAATGTTTGTAGAATTCATAGGATTTACTGTATTTTAATTATGAGGACCGCAAAGACTTTCCTTGATGTTACAACTTATGCCAGACAACACAAACAAATTACTGTTGCACTTTGCATCATGACACAGATGACTCAACATATATTTGTTTTTTTAGCAGTTATTTTGCCGTACAGATGTTGTAACAGCAACATCCAAGTACCGACATTGGGCAAAGTTCGTTCCCGGTGATAGGATATATCAACCAACACTACTGGGGGGTGAATCCCACTAGATCTTTTATTACATTCGCGCTCACATAATGCTAATTACAATCTACTATCTATGCAATTGACAGTTCATGATAATGGCTCAGGAGGTTATCGCTACTTAGGCAACATCATAATACAATATATTTAAAACACTCTGTAATGGGTGGGCAGAAAGGAGCGTCCAATTTATAAAATACAAAGCATGTTCTCACCCCAGAATAATAGTTAATCCATGAAAAACTATAAAGTGGGGCTATGAACCTACCTTGAGTAAAGATAGTCCATAATAATCAGGTAAAACGTCACGCTCAAAAAGTGTTATAATTGCAAACCTATTTAAATTAAGGTCGTCATAAGTACAGAAGTACTTAAATTAATAACATTGAATATACTCTTATAGTGTTACATCGCACTATCGTTAGGGCTATATATATTATGAGAGGTCATGACCATGACGTACGAGGAGTTAGGACACTTTAAATGTAATTTCCAACAACTCGTCTCATCCGCGCCATCTCTTTCCTCACTGAAGAGGCCTCATTATGAATCTCCCTAGTATTATAGCACTTTGATATCCACATATAAATGTGTATATTGCATAATCACGACTAATCGTTTTAGTAAAATAATATTCTATAAAGTGATAACGTTTATAATATACTTTCGTAAAAAATGACATAATTGGTCGTTTTTATAAGACCGTTGCTTCGCGTTTATTACGTACCCGTCTTCGTAGTAAGACGATAGTGAATCAAAAATATTACATTTTTAAGTTTTTGATATCTGCGATGATTAGTGTTTTTACTTTTCACAACAGCTATTTACTCGTTTTTGTTTTAAATAGCTTCAATACTTGTAATCGTAATAATTATTGGTCGATTTTTTTATACCAATTTTAGTCGATCCTTCGAGAACGTCTTTGTTATTAATAAGATGTATTATATTTTATAAAGTTAATCCACTGATGATAGTACTTTTTACTGTCATAGTTTATAAAATTACTTTTATAAACTTTTTTTATCATAAACTGTCGTAGTTTATTAGTTATAGTTCCGTTTTTAGGCGATTCTTTCGTAGTACGATCTCGTAAATAAAAGTTATTATCATATTTTAGATGTTTTAAAAATATTAGGTTTCTATAAGAATTGTAAACTTTTATAAAAAATAGTGTGTTATAAAAGTATTTATAGTCGTAAACTCGTAATTAACGTATCTTTTTCGTTATAAATCGGTTTTTCGAGTTTCTTATCATTTTGGAATCGTCATGAGGTGTATTATAATTATATTAAGTCAAACTCTCTGTATGGAATTCGGATTTAAAACAGCCCCTGTATTATGTGTATAAACTTTTTAAAAAAACTTGTTTCTATGTATTAATTAATTTAGTAGATTTATATTAGAAACCCTAATAACTATTTTTAAAATATGTGCTATTTATAATAATGTCCAAGATCATCCATAGTCCTTATAAATTCATTGTAACAAGTTTAATATTTTACTTTCCATTATTTTCACATGTGAAGATTAAGTAACCTTATAAAACCCTAATTTATACTTACACATGTTTATACTTAAACCATATGTTAACATAATATTTACCTTCATTTTTCCATGATATATATACCATTTGACATTAGGATAAGTGCATAAAATTCATAAACTTATAATGAAACTCATTTTTACATATTAAAAGTACTTAGTGGTGATTATAGCCATATTTAACATATACAAATAAATCATTAAGAAATAAAAGTAGAAGGAATTAGAAGACCTTAGGGATGATGTATGAGATGAGAAATAAGTGCTAAACCCGTGTTTAGACACAAAACCAAGCCTTACAAGTTATAAAACCTAGTTAGGTTGAAACCCGTATTCTTCCCTTTCTTCCTTAAACCTTGCAACGATGAACGATGCTTGGAAAACACTTTAGTATGCCTTAGATTGATGGTGTAAAGGGTTGTTTAGATATGTATAAAAATTTTATTGGTCTTGCATTATGTTTTGTTATTTTGGCCGTGGCCTTTAGGAGAGAAAGAGAGAAAGAGTATGAAATTTTCTTAAGCAAATGTGTAAGAAAACTCTTATGCATGCATGAAATATATATAGGAGAGGTTATAAGATATTTTTAGTTGCCAAGCTTGACTAGAAAAATCAAAGGGGAGGGGGGGTGTGCCGTGGGTTCAGGCGGGACAGAGAATGGCGGGAATACAGGGGCTTAAATTCTTGGTATCTTGGTTCCTTCTTATGGGAACCTCATACAATGGAGTCTTAGGGATGATGCTCGCTAGCTTAATTTTCATTATTTCTTTTTATTTATACTTGAGTTATTTTTATTAAAAGAAGGTGTAAGTAAAAGTTTTTAAATGTTAATGTGTTGTTTTTATATAAAAGTTTACTTGTAAAGTCTTGGTTATCTTGTAAAGTATTTGTTATCTTTTGGATAATCATATGAGTTGTGTATAAAATATTATAACATAGGCCTAATTTTATAAATCTTGATCGTTGTATAAAATACGTAGGTATTTGTTGAAGCGTACGTTAATATTATGGGTTTAGGGAAAACCTAATTGTCATTTATCGGCGAATGTAAACACTTTTTGTATCGATTGAATAACTTGTTGCACATTAATATTATCTCTATAAAATAATTGCTTAACCCTCGTTTGACGTAAACAATAATTTGCTTGATGCTCGTTTATTGGTTAATCATGATCATTTTAGCTTACGCTATTTACGTAACGATTTCCATTAAAAAACTCACGCGTACAATTACTAAATATATATGGTGACTTTATTACGTCGTAATTGTCTAAAAAAGACGGTGTTATCGTCTCCCCCCGGTTAGTAGCCTTGTCACTCAAGCTTAAGACGCGGCATTTGACGACGGCCCGGTCTTTGAGAACAGATGTAGGTATTTCTTCCGGAATTGATCCTCGCGTTCCCATGTAAACTCAGGACCTCTCTTGGAGTTCCATCGAACCTTGACTAATGGGATACGGGCTTCGTATTCAACACCATTTAACTTCACTTCTGTGCTCTCTATGGTTCCTCGACAAACTGAAGACTTGTCATCAAATGAAGTCCGTCCACGGATAGGCTAAGGGTTCGTCGGCATGACATTCTTTAGTTGGGACACGTGAAATGTATTATGAACCTTGTCAGCTACCTCAGGAAGCTCAAGCTTGTATGCAACGTCTCCAACCACTTTTTATTACCTTTGAATAGGGGTCAAAACTGGGATTTAATTTCCCCGTTGCCAAAACGTAAACCCCGTTACAAGGAGAACCTTATGCATCACTTTATCTCCAACCTCAAACTCCATCGGCTTAAGCTTCAAATCAGCGTAGCTCTTTTGCCTATCACGAGCGGCTTGCATCCTCTGCTTAACTTAAATGATTTTCTCAGTCGTCTTTGTTCTATTTCTGGACCCGGTGGAGTTGAAATTCCCAACATAGCCAACAAACAGGCGAACGAAATTTTCTACCGTAAAGTGCATCAAAGGGGGGCAGCCCTTAAGCTAGCATGATAACTGTTATTGTATGAAAATACTCAACTAATGGCAAATGTTTTAACCCAACCATTTCAAGTCGATCACACAAGCTCTAAGGCATATCTTTGAAGATTTGAGATGGTTCTATCGCTTTGTCCGTCAGTTTGCGGTTGATGCTGCAGTACTCATATCTAAAACTTAACCCAAAGGCTTTATGAAGTGACCTTCCAAATTTGATGCGAACCTAGTGGTCACGATCACAAATAATCAAGACCGCAAGTATTCCATGGCCTTGTTACTACTTCCTTAGGTACTTCTCGCTAGTTTTCTCCAGAGGGTCTGTTGCTGTTATGGGGTATAAAGATTGCGGACTTTGTAAGACGGTCAACGATTACCCAATGGTGTCATTTACCTTGTGTGACTTAGGAAGCTTTGTGATAAAAATCCATCGTGATATTGTCACCATTCATTGAGGCATCTCGGGTTGTACAACAAACCCGATTGTCTTGATAGTTTACCTTGAAATTAAAAACCCCCCTTTAGCACAGGTCAAGCATTGCTACATAGGTGGCGATATAAGATTCATTTGGGCCACCAATATAGCTTCTTTATGTCTTGATACATTTTCTCGGAACCTGGATGGATAGAATACTTCGATTTGTGGGACTCGTGCATGATTACAGTCCACAAATCGTCATAACAAGGTAACCAACTCCTGCATTGAGCAATAGGGTTCATACGTGCGAGGTTCCAAACTTTTCGTCCTAGTAGGCTCTAGAAATTTAGCTTTTTCTTCGCAATACTTTCAACATCCTCATTCTTGTGTTCTTTGGTTTCCGTGCTTCAGTCTGTGCATTTCAAGATTGCTTAGGAAGATCAAGTAATAGTCATGAATAAAGCTCGAACTATTAACGGTGGTTCTCGTTCTTTACTGTCAAAGCATCTACAACGACTTTGCCTTCCCTGGGTGATAACGAATATGCATCGTAATCACTAAGCTACTCTAACCATCGGAGTTGTCTCATGTTCAAATTCTTCTGATTAAGAATATGTTGTAACCCTCTTAATGATCAGTGAACACCGGTACACCTTGGTACCATACAGATAGTGCCTCCAAATCTTCAGAGAGCACAATAATGCTCCAAGTTCCAATCTTGAGTAGTATAGTTTTTCTCATGGATCTTTAACTGGCGTGTGCATAAGTATAACCTTTTCCCTTCTGCGTCAAAACATAGCGCCCAAAACCTGATCCGAAGCTTAGAAGTATACGATAAATTATTCACTTTCCTTAGGGTAAAGCCAGAATTGGTGCATACACAACTTCTGCTTTTAATTACTAGATCACTGTATTGTTTGTCATCCCCACTCAAATTGACCTTCTTTTGAGTGATCTTGGTCATTGGTTTGGCGATCTTTGAAAACCCTTCTAAGGATGTCGATAATTCCCAGCATAGACCTAAACAACTGAAGTATCTCTGTGTGTCTTAGGAGATGCCCAATCTTTAAGGATTCGATCTTGGCCTGGATCACATGATGCCTCTTTTATTAATCACGTGACCGTGAAATGTACTTTGGGAATCAAATTTCACACTTGGAAATTTTTTGCATACACTCATCTTTCTTACAACAACTCAATATTATCTTCAGAGCTCTTCTGTGCTCTTGACTTGTTCTTGGAATAGATCAAAAAATCGTCAATAAGGACAATTACGAGAATTTTGTCAGATAGGTTTGCACATCTAGGTTCATGAGGTCCATAAACACAGCAGGTGCGTTGGTCAAGCCAAACGGCATAACTTGGAATTCATAATGTCCATATCGAGTTCTGAAGGCAGTCTTCGAGATGTCTTCTTCTCGAACCCTCAATTGGTGATAACCTGACCTTAGGTCAATCTTTGAGTAAACACTCGACCCTTGAAGTTGGTCGAATAAGTCATCAATTCTTGGTAGCGGATAACGGTTCTTCACCGTTAGTTTGTTTAGTTCCCGATAATCTATGCTTCATTCGTTAACGATCCATCTTTTTTTAACGAATAGAACTTGGAGCTACCCATGGGAGACGAACTAGGTCTTATAAAGCATTTGTCGGAAAAGAACTTGTAGTTGATCGCCAATTCTTTCATTTGTTGGGGCCAATCGATAAAGGTAGGCCCGTGCTACAGAGTGCAGCCACCAGGTACTAGTCGATGTGAAATTCCACTTTTCTGGTATGTGGAAGACTCTGGCAGTCCTCGGGAATACTTTCGGGAAAATTAATTGACGATCGTACATGTTCTTGCAGTTGGCATTCTTCTTTGGAATTGTCTCCAGTCTCCTTAATGGTAATATGATACATAAAAGACGTGACTCCTTGTAGCAGATTACTTCTGGGGCCTTGCGTGACGAGATGATGGTTATTCGAGTCTGCGTTTATTCTACTTTCCGGTCTCCATGAAAAAATAAAGATTTCGCTCCAATGGGAATACCGGAAAGATCTTTTTAGCACGTCAATAACGCTTGGTATTTCGTTCAACCAGTCCATGCAATTATGACGTCATAAGTACCCATTTCTATCAGGCATTTAGGTCGACGTGAAAACGGATGTTTCAGAAATTTAACGTGCAAACCCTAGTAATATCGTATTACCCAAATTTTCTACCATCAGCCTAATTCAACGTTTTAAACCCTGATCGAATGTAGTTGGGGGTTATACTTAATCAGGTACTATATTGAGAGAAGACACAAAACTTCTATCCGCACCAGTATCAACAAAATGAAGCACAACGGTTATTTAGGAGAAAAAATACCGTTACAACGTTGTGTTTGGTTTTGCCCCGCAACTCCCACTGCATAAGCCCTGGCTACACCGTTACCATTTCATGATTATTGTTATTCCACTGGGGCAGTCCTTCTTGATGGCCTGGTGACCCACACTCAATGCAAAACGATGGTATTGGTATTTGCCATTGGGCTATCGGTTTTGGTGTTACGGTTGTTGTTGTTATTGTTGTTGCGGTTGTTGCTGTTATTGTTATTGCGGTTGTTGTTGTTGTTATTTGCAGTTGCAGGCCGGCTCCTACAGTCCTTGGCCAGGTGGCCAAGCTTCTTGCAGTTATTGCATGTTGGTATATGGTTCGTAGCTTAGTATATACTTATATAGCAACCCTAATACAGATCCTAACCGAATGCCCTTGACCAAGGCAAAAGGTCAAATTCCACAAAAGGATAAAATACACAAGATAGAATCAATGATAAAAGATTCCGGAAGAGTGTTTCCCGGGTGTATTGTCACACGAGGCTGCAAATTGGAGGTAATTGGTTTGATGAGAAATTGAATGATGGAGAATATTTAGAATGATGGAAAACATGATATTAATTACACTAATATTAATTAAATAAAAACATATTGTTATATAACGAAAAAATTAAAACTATCCCCTCAACCCCTAGCACCCCCCCTGTAGTTATCCGTAAATTAGGTTTATTTAATTATTTTTTGCTGTCTGTGAAATTATATCAGTGATTTCCATCAATCTAAATATTCTATCATTCATTTAAATCCCACACACCCCTTCAACCACAATTACAACAACCAACATACAAACCCCCCCACCCCTCCCCCCCCCCCCCAACCCCCCCCCCCCCCCCCCCTACCCCCCCCCCCCCCCCCCCCCCCCCCCCCCTGTAGGGGGCCTCGGTTCAGATTTCAGCATATGCATCAGACTTTGTTCAGTGATATGTCATCCAGTTGAGGTAAGTGCTGGATGTTGTATAGAAGCCAGATGCATCAGACTCCGTGGTTTTTTGATCTTTTGGTGAATCATTTTTCGAAGGAGCTGAGCTGACCCAGAAGCGGTGAGATTGGGTCTTCTTCTCTTTGCTGACCTACCCTGGTTTGAATCAGTGAAGGGCCTTCATCATCTTCATCGTTTTCTTCATCATCTCTATCATAGCTTTCTTTAGTGGTCTTTAACCTTGACTGCAACTTCTTATCCATGGCATCCTTCATCTTTTTTTTTTTAATTATTTATTTTTACAAATATTGCTATTAAAGCTTCCATAAGAGCATGGTATAGATGGTAGTTGGCAGGATTTCTGTTTGCAGTCTTGTTCTTATTCATGTGTTTGAAGAGAGCACTCTTTAGATCAAATTCTTCAAGAGCCACCTTGTGTTTGAAGGAGTAAGTTGAATCTTGTTTCTCCTTACCTTGTTCCCTTTTGATTCTGATAATCTCCTTTGGACTCTTTTCAGATTCTTGATTCTTGATGGACTCTGGGCCAGGCAGCGCAGAGTATTTCTCGATTAAATCTGCAGTGTGTCGTTCAAGAATCTTAAGGAGAGCATCATCAAGTTTTGTTCCTAGATATTTATCATCAAACTCGTAGGGAGATTGGGATTTGATTGAAGCCAAAACTCTGCAGAGTGATTAGTCTTCTTGACTTCTGGACATCTCTTGCTCCAATCTTGGCCACTCTTAGCTATGGGAGATGTATTGGAGTGATTTCAAGGAGAGATGTGTTGATTGGTTGTAACTTCCGTGTTGATTGGTGGAGGTGTGGACAGTGATTGACGGTCTAGTAGATGAGACATTTGTGAAGGGAGCAATCACTGGAGGAGTTGAATTTACTGTCTTGATGACTGGATCAGGTCTGGTGGAATAAGACTCCTCTATAATCTTTAGTTTCTCATGATTTTCTTAGGTTTTGGTTTGTCATCAAGAATTGAACCCTAAGTTATTAGTGTCATCCGAGATTTTTCTGGATGACATAGAGAAACTCATATATGACTTTATGGATTTTCTTCGTTGACACGTTCGTCTGTTATGAGCTTCAGGTTTTTCATGATCCTTTGGGTAGGCTGGTCGCGTGTGAATTCATCATCCATGTGCTTAGGGTTTGGTACTGAAGTGAAACATGTAATCTTTCCATGAGTTTATTCCAGTCTGGTTCTTCTTGCTGGGATCAGGTTTGTTCCAGACATAATTCGTGCATGAGTTGCATAAACCTTCTCTTGCAACAGCTTCTTCTTCAGCTTCAGTTAAGCTGATAGATTTACCTAATTCCAAATCTAAGTCTGGTTTAGGGACGATGTTGTCATGCAGGAGTGATCTTTAAGGCCTTCTGAAAAAGATCAGCACTCAGAGTAAACCATTTTTCATCAAGTTTGAAAGCTATAAACCCCAGTCTTTGCATCATGAGTCAGAGTATTCCAGAACAGCTGAATGTAGATAGAAGGGGAATTTGCTGATGTAGTAAATGCTCTAACGATGTTTGTGTTCTTGAAATATCAACTGAAATGTAGAAGATAGGATTCTTCTACAAATTCTGTAGATCTTAGAGAAGGGTTTCCTTTCAATCTGTAACTGTTCTAAGCAATGATAGGATTGTGTCATCTCATCTTGTAGGTTCAGGTGCATGAATCTTCTCTTCTGCCATCGGTATCTGTTAATAGAATATCAACATATGATTTTAGACAAACATAGTATATAATCAACGTTAGATAAAGATGTTCGCCTTGAGTTTGACATGCCCTTGATATTCAGATTAGCACGAAGATATTCCACATTAGAGTCACGAAGATTTAACACCTTACAGATTTAACACCCTACACTTTCACATTTGACCATTTTATACACATTCAAAGACCAAGATAAACCATTTTAATCAATTAATTCACTTATTCTCCCCTTCAAAACAATTGCATATGCGATTGCCATTTTGATCTAGTGAATTATATACCAGCTAATGTACGTGGGTACTCTTAACTAACGAAACATGCAGGGAAATTATGACTGCTTGTTAATGCGAGATGGTCCAAACACAAGAAGAATTCTCTTCTTTGAAGAAATATGCGCACTGATGCGTAAACTCTCCTTTTCTTTGAAAAATGGTTTCGGTAAAAAAAATTACGAAAGCCATCGACTTGAAGCTAACAAACATTGAGTGTTTCGATGTAGCTCAAGACCAACAAGATTTTCTTTTCGTTTTTAGGATAAATGCACATTTCACGTACATTTTCCTTTTATATGAGATGGGGTTGCAATCTAACATTTGAATTTAAAGCCATTACATGAGCTCAAAACTTGGAATGTTTTGTATACTTAGCTCATGATCCGAAAAGATTTATCTTTTCGTTGTCAAGGATAAATGCACTGACACGTACACTTTCTTTTCTTCTGAAGGCTTTACACCTTTCTTTACTAAAGGAACAGGGCTTGGAAGAGATGCCAAAAGCGCCATTTGACTTTAATTGACAAGGTTTTGAAACGTTTTGTTCAACGTCATCATGATGAAGAACGAGGCATGAAACTGATCGTGAACAGAATCATTGACAATGAGCACGAGGATTGAATGCTGTGATCAAGCGTCATTAAGATGAAGAACGAGGCCTAAACTGTTTTGTCCAAACATCTTCAGACAAAGAAGACCGAGGCTTGAACTGCTGTGATCAAGCGTCATTTGAAGCATGTTCATCAGATTTGAATTCCTTGAACTCCTGACGTATGAGATATCAGTCTTTTTGGTAACCAAACTCCGAGTCTTCCTTTAAAGGATTGACAGAGGTAACATGCACTTTGGTTTGTAAGTACACTGACACTAACCTAAAGAGTTTGATTGCATTCATATGGGTTAGTGATATCATAATTTTGAACCATTTTGGAGGTTAACTGTCAAACTTTGGTTTGTGCTATCGCATGAACTCCTTTCGTAGGTATCCACCTAAGACGAACAGTCTTGAAAATTATACCCGTTGGTTATCCTCCTAAGAATAAGATCTAGGAGAGTGTGGTTTCTCATGCACAGCGGAAGACTTATTGAGAGAAAACCTTTGTCCTTTATACCATCCTGGACAAATGCTAGGGTTTATGAAGTTTGTGGTTCTTTGGTTCAACGGGATGTTATTTCTGATCTTGGGGGGACTGAAACTTTAGCACAAGGAATTCACCTTATTCAGGATCTTTGTTATACAATTCATCAGTGATTTGTTTAAAGATTTATTTAGACAAATCGAACAAAACAATTGTTGGAGGTCTAAGAAGAAACTAGAATTCCTAGAGTGATCTATAGAGGCTCACCATTTGTCATTCCGACCTACTACACTTAGATCAGGAGAACTCCTTATATGTTCTAGGTTTTGGTGTACAAGCTTAGGAAGTGCAGTGTGCTCTAGTAGAGGCCTATCCTTATGATAGGAATCCTGGTTTTGTTGTTGTTATTTTTCCTAGCATCCTCTAGAAAGTACGCATGAACCACTATCATTAGAACCATACGATTCATTATGACTATTCCTAGAGTAGTTAGGTGCATTTCACCTGCTGAGGTGTTGCAGCAGCTGATTCTCTAACATTTAGGCTAAATAATGAAGAGTGACTGTTTTGACAATTCATTTTTTCTCATCAACTTGGGAGGCAAACCGTCGGTTCTTGAAAATTCTAGGTCGTTCAGACGTTAAAACGCATTTGGTTGTCTAACAACAAATGGTCTCTAGATGGTTGTAAAGCGGTTTCCCATGATTGTTGCTTTGGCAAATTTGTATCCACGCTATTTCCCTTTTATCTTTCTAAGTTCATTTTTTAATGCCGCATTTGCAAAAACTTTTCCTGAAGCTGAGCTTTTTAAATCAGATTTTCCGCTACAGACTTTGATTAATTTGAGAAAGTAAAGATTCACTGTTGTCTTTATTATGAACTTTCGTCTTTTAATTGAATTCAGTCATATCGAGTTCTGTGTAAGTCTGTTTTCAATGCTCATTTTCTTATATCGCAGTTGATCATTTGCTGCAAGTAATTTTAGCCACACTTGTTCTATTCTTTTTTTTTCTTTTTTGATGTATCGTTTCAATCACATCGATATTCATTTTTAACTGTGGCTTCTTTACTTGTTTCCTTCACACTTTTAATTTGTCTTCTTCAAGTTGCAAATTAGAGTGGTTCATGGCCAGTAGGCCAATCCCCAACACACATAACATCCCAATAATTCCCCAATCCCTCCCACACACCAACCCCACTATACACTTTCTTCTCTCCTCTTTCCACACCTTACTCACTCTCCCTAAACATCCTATAACTAGACTACTAACCCATCCCACACTCCCCACCCCATACTCATCAAATACCCATTTAAACACACCACTCCCTCACATTATCACAACAGCTGTGTGTAATCTTGTCTCCCATCTTGTCTCCTCTCTCATCCCACATCCCCAACTTGCTGTGATCCACATCATTGTGTGTGTGTGTGTGTTCTCCACACCACTCTCGCCAATTACAAACTATAATATACTATTCGCTGCAGACACATGCACACTCATAGGAGATAACCTCCGTGTACGCACTCCCTCAACTACTACATCCCTCATCCACACACACACCCATCTACAGTATCCCTACCTCTGTGTACTCAAATGACTATCCGTCCATATCTCTCGTGCAGTGTCTCTCTATATATAAAATGTATCACACTGTGTATATGAGTGAAAGATAAATAATACTCCATATGTTGCACCACCCCGTTACTCTACTACACTATACTCTACCTACTCATGACACTCATTTCTTCCTCTCTGTGTACAGTGGTACTGTGCCACCTCAATCCAGCTCCGCGTGTTGACTAGCACCACTTTCGCGCTCAATCTACATGTCAGATGTCACAGTATGCCAGACTAGTCCGTGAATGTCGCCCTAGACATCAAGACCGCCTCGGCTCTAGAGTGACGTCAATAATCTTCATAGACATCAAACCCCCTCATTAACTTGCACAAACATAAAATCTATAACCTCCACCCCATAGAGACCACCACTCCCCCCCCTCTCCCCCCCCCTCTCACTCACTATCGTGGAACAATCATTGTGTTTCTTTGTGAAGTAATATGTCGGCTTTCCTCCCTCCCCTCCCCCCCCCCTCTACTGCCCCCCCCCCCCCCCCCCCCCTTTCCCTGCCTGCCCCCACTTTTTATATCTCCTCTCCCCCCTGCTATTTTTTATGAATTTTAAAATTAAGTTAATATTACATTAACACTAAGAAAATAGAAAAAGACAATAATTGCTCGAAAAGTTATAAAAAATTGCTGCTAGAGACTTTAAATCATTAATCATGATAAATATAATATAAGAATATAGTTCAGACTTCAGTGTAAATAGAATAGACTCAAGGAAAGAAGTGCGAATAAGGCTATAATACTTAGAGCATGGAGAGAATGAATTGTCGTTCGCTAAGAGGATAAGAAGATCAAGGTAATTCTTGTGAAATGAAGTGTAAGATTGAAAGTCTGTGTATATGGTTGAAGATTTTAATTGTTCCCTGATAATGTGAGATATTTATGAGAGTGAACTCTCAGATGTGAGAGTTGTGTATGAGTATGACACATTGAGAGTTTGGAAGAACAGAGTTAGCGGTGTCGTGAGAGAGACTCGTTAATATAGGTATAAACTCTTACTAATCTGGATAATGTGTGCACTCTAAGAATCGAGAGTCTTGTTAGAAGTATGGAGGCTATAGCGACGTGTTGTTGAGAGTCGAGTAGACACAAGTGGGCTAGGTCAAGAAGACAATGTAAACGGCTAACATGTGTTGGTAAGAAATGTGTGCTAGATATGTCTTGCTCTCTAGATTGTGCTCCCGCTTATGAACATATATTTGTTGAAAGTGGGTGTATTGCTTTCAATAGTTTCCAAACTGATGTGTGTCATACAAACTGGGTTCAGAATTGCTCAGCGATGAGTTGTTCATTTAGCAATGATATTAGTAGCTACGCACTCTGTCAATTGTACCTCAGCAAATGGCTCTTGTCAATTACTGGTCATGATATCTGCATCCACAGCATTGTGTGGTATAAACTCCCTGAGATACCTATCGATGCGCAATCATGCGAGAAGATATTCCTGCTTGTCGGGCATTGTCGATATCTGGCACTCAGAAATGTGGTGGCCTCCTCTCACTCACACACCGCTGGCATTGCTCTTATGCGCCTAGATATATAGAGCAGAAGTAAGCATGACGAGGTTGTGTATAAGCGGTAGTTTATGGCTGCAGTAGTGCCGGCTTCTGGCATAGATGAAAGAGGCTCAGGGATGCTGCTCCATATTATGCGGGTCGCGTAGAGAGTAGTGGTCTAATTTAGTGGAGCATCATTGTCTTCGGCTCTATTCACAACTGCTTTTTGATTTTGATACAATCAAGCTGTCATCCATTGCTTGAACTGGATTGATCTGAATATCTTGAGACTGCATCTTGACACTTGACTTAATTTGATGCTCATGAAGTATTTCATCATGCAACTGACTTCCATTCTCCTTTAGTGCATTAAGTTCATTTTCTTTCATGCGTAATACACCATATGTATTTACAACTCTATGAATGACCGCTTCAAGTGTATCCAGGTTCTCGAGTAACTCACGTCTGTACGCACTAGGTTCACAGCGCGTGAAGTCTTCGAAGTCTTGTTGCCAACCTTGATTCAGAAGATCCGTTGCATTTACCCCTTTTGAGGCAAGAAATTCCTTGAACTGTGTTCTGAGTGCTTGAAGACAAGTCTTTGCATTAACCCCATGAAGATTCTCTCTTTCAAGTTGTAGCCTTAACTGATCCAGATTATGAAACATCTTCAATTTGAAAGTCTGATGCTCTTCACCAAAGAATGAGCGAAATGCTGGTTTAAATGCATCAACAGCATAAGGCGAATTAAGGAGATAGAGATCATGAAGATGTGTCTCGAGTTGTTCAAACCATGTCATGCAGTTGGAGTGCCTTTGTTTTGCGAGCCGTTGCGTCAGTTGAAGCTCTCTATCTTTTGAATTAGAATTAGAAGATTCCATTGAAATTCGATGCGTGAAATAAAATTAAGGATCTTAAGTAGATAATGATGTTGTGGTTTTAAATGCAATTAACGTTCACGGGATTTTACAAGTCTATGATTAAAACCGATAAAAGATTAACGGGATTTTACAAAATCAATAGAAAACCGTGAATGAATAATCGTTTGATGTTAAGGTAGGTTTGTTGTTTGATTAATGCAGTTTAAGTCCTGTTTAGGTTGACGGTTTGTTATTTGGCCCTAAAATATTTGAATTTTGACCAAAACACAAAATTTACCCTATTACCAAAATTTAAATTTTGTGTAAAAATTAGCTAAAAAAGCTATTGAAAAATTAATTTTTTTCTTAATTTTTCCCGCCAAAAATAATTTGAATTTTTTAACAAATTTTTTTTCCTATTACCAAAATTTAAATTTGGTGTAAAAATGGGATAAAAAGGCTATAGAAAAAATTAATTTTTTCTTAACTTTTCCCGCCAAAAGTACTCTTTTTTTTTTTAGCGCTGCCTAGGATATTTGCAAACAGCCGCCTGAAAAAAATTCAAACTGTCACCAAACCGCTGCCAAATAAATCAAGCAAACCGCCTCTTATATTTTTGCTAACTCGCCGGCTTAATAAAATAATCAAACCGCTGCCTATAGTGACCAAACCGCCGCTGGTGAAATAAGGCAACTCGCTGGATCAATAAAATAATCAAACCGCCGTGATAAGCAACCCGCCGGTATAAGCAACCCGCCGGTATAAGCAACCCGCCGGTATAAGCAACCCGCTGTTGACCTGGTCAACTCGCCGGCTACCTTTTCCTAAAAATCCGGATCTTGTCCCTATCTTTTGTCAAACCGCCGGTAAGAATAACATTTAATATTCAAACCTCCAACAAGAACACTAGGACGATTTTTACAAAATCACTCAAATAAGCTTTTCTATCCACGAATCAAAGCTCTAACATGCAATACTAAGTGTGTATATCAAGTTTAAACACACCTTAACACGTCTTTCTTTGAGAATCGACCAAAATTAGGCAACTCTCCACGAAGAACACTAACCTTTTAAAGCTTATAATTCGAACTTTGAGCTTGTATAACACACGAAATTGATACAACCTAGCCTCTTTGATGTGTAGAACAAGAGAAGATCAAGATTAACAAACAAATAAGCCAAAATCAAAAATGAGCCGTGGGTTTTTTTTTCTTCAAAAATAAGCCACGAATTTGAGCTTATTTAACCATATGAATCAATCACGAATCCACCCCATGGCTCTGATACCAATTGTAGGTTCCCTAATTCACACAAACATGTATAGATCTAAAGAGATCTAGAGAGAGAAAGTTAGAGAGAGAGAATAGTTGAGAGAGAAAAGGAAAACACACTAAGAGTGTGTGTAAAATGACTAGATGCTTACCTCTTCCAAAGTTGGAAGAGGTATTTATAGTTCTTACAATACACCGGGTATTAGTACCCGGTTCAATACCGAAAGTCATACGTTTACCTATTAAACTACGAGCTATAATGAACAGTAAAATACATAGGGTGACCGAGTCTTTTTCTAATATCTAACACTTTCAAATACCATTCTTGTTATTTTTTACAAATCAAAAATTTGAATGAACTTTGGCTAACCTTGATAATAATACTTTTTCCAAACGACGTCAACTCGTGTGATTTTGTATTGATGTATTCATCAAAATTAACACTTAAAATAGTTTGGATCATTGAAGAACAAAGATCATCAGCCACAACTACAACGTCTTCTATGTTGTCTTCTTCTCCACCAAATCCTCCTTTCCCAACAAATCATTCTTCCTCCTTAATGAAATCTTCAATATCAGTATCATAAACCGACATCGATTCTTCTTCTTCATTATCGGTGTCATAAACAGGACACGATTCCTCTTCCACTAACACGATAGGTTCTTCTTGAAAACTTGTATATTTATTAACAAAAGGATGCTCCTCTTCCTCATCCCCTTATATCCCAAATAATAGGTTCTGATTCGGTTTCCTTTGTCAATAAAGGGTTATCATAGTGGTCATCATGAAACCCAGAGTTTCCTTCGCCAAAAGGATTGACGTCCTCTAACCCATCGTCCCAGACGTTGGACTCAGTTTCCGCCTCTTCTGTCGGTGAGTCCTGCTGTAACTGCGGGAACTCGAGTTCTTGAATCCGTTCACGTGGATCTGGTTCATTGCCTCGTCCGGCAAATCTACGAATTAGATGCTCTCTACGATTCCATTCGACCACTAATACCATAGCTTTTGGCTGAAATCGTCTCAAACGATGAGTCAGTGGACGTAAATCCTTTTGGCGGAGGAAACCCGTAGGACTTCTATAAGAAGTTTTACAACTCCCCAGGCAGAGCACCTAATCGTTGTAGTAGTAGTATAGGCAAGACTTGGGGGTTGTTATCGTTCACTCGGGGAATAGGTTGGGTAGGCTTGATCACGGTCTATCAGAGTTCTAAGGGTTGAGAGAAGATTTTTTTGTATTTTTATATTTTATGGAAAGCAGGTAAATCATATATTGGAGAGATTGGTTGGTTTTAGCTATTAACTAAATATAATTCTACGCTACTGGTGATAACAATAAGATAAAAGACTGTGTTTATTTAATCATGTATTACTCCTTAGATTGCTTCTCCTAGTGTTGTTGCCTTGTTACCCTTGTGATGATTTGTGTAACTATTTTCTAAATCATAAACGAATTACACGAACCTGCCGTCTACTTAGTATGCCGCTAGAGCAACGCACATGCAAGGTAGTATGAAGACTATTACACGGCCCCTAGGAGTTCACTAAGTGCATGTGAAATATGTTAAAAGTGGATCAACCATATTAGGGGGCAAGGTAGTATGAAGACTGTTACTCGATGGTATCCTTTCTACACAATCAAGTTTCCCTAGACATATCAACAGCGATACAGGTTTTCTAAGACCTAACGTGCACATCCATCACAAGAAGCAACACCACTAAGATCTACATTCTAGGTTTCATACAATCATAAATAAACACAATATAGCTTGTATGGACCATCAAATATGCATTTCCTCAGATATTCACCATTTGCTTTAGTGTCAATGTATCGTAGAAAACGTGAACGCCATTGAGAATATCTTCCTGGTCCAAGCATCGGTGGACGCTCTTTTGAACCAGTTGCCATGATATTATTATGCATTTGACTATCTGTCAAGGATGTGTTGACTGGAGTTGACATGATGAATGAATGATTATGAATTATGAAGTGTGAAAGTTGTTGGATCTTAAGTGGATATGATGTGATTGATGTTGTTGTGGTTATGTATGCAATTCTCGTTCACGGGATTTTAGCACGCTCTATGATTATAACACCGTAAATGATTTAATAGGATTTTACAAAATCAATAGAAAACCGTGAATGAATAATCATTTATTGTTGAGGTTTGTTTCTTATATGATTAATGCAGTTTAAGTCCTTGTTGATGGTTTTGGTTTTGGCTTATGGTTTGATGATTTGTTTGGAATTCGGTGCAGTTGAATTATGAAAAAAAATTTTTTTACCTTATTACCAAAATCTAATTTTGTGTAAAATATAAGCTAAAAAAGGCTATAGAATAAAATTATATTATTTATTTTATTTTATCCCGCCAAAAAATGTCGATAAAAAAAAGGGGTCGATCCAAAAATTTTTTTTACTCATATTACCTTAATTTAAATTTGATGTTAAAAAATAAGTTAGAATGCTATTTAAAAAAATTACATATTACTCAATTTTTTCACGTATAAAACAAGTGTTGATAAAATGGGTGTCATCTGGATACTCTAATTTTTTTTTTTTTTCGTTTTTTTAATCAAACCGCCGCCTATAGGCTAGACTAACTAGCCACCTCCCCCCACCTATTTAATTTTCAAAACCCGGCTGCTGTGTTTTGCAAACTCTGCCACCAAATAAAATATTAGCTAACCGCAAGTTGAAACTGAGTAACTGCCGGGCCAAAAAATATAAAGCAACAGCTGCCTATTAGTTGGTATCTCGCTGTCCTTAGCAAACCTCGCCATCATCTCGGTTTCAAAAACTCGCCATTGTAAATTATTTTATTTAATATTAAAACACAACTCGCCCACTGTGGTCAACAAACCGACGCTTGATATTTTTCCTTAATCGTGGATCTTGTTCCCTAGCTAGTCTAAACCGCCGGCTAGAGAGGAGATATAATTTTATAAGCTACACTCCGCTACCAAGAACACTAGGACATTTTGAGCAAATTAATCCCAATTAGCGTTTCTTTGCCAACGAATATGGTTAGAATTTACATTCAATTCTAAGTTGATGTTTTCGATGTGTAAACACACCTTATACTCGATTTTCTTTGTGGATCTTCAATAATGAGGCACTCTCCAAGGAAGAACCACCCAACCTTTTAGAGCTTATTTTTAGTCGAACTTTGGGAGCTTAGCTTGTATAACAACCCGAAATTGATACAAACCTAGCCTCTTTTATGTGTTTGTAGAACAAGAGAAGGATCAAGATTAACAAACGATTAGACCCCAAAAAAATGTTTTGAGCCTGTGTGGTATTTTTTCACAAATAAGCCTGAATTTTATCTTGTTTAGCACACACGATTTCAATTCACCGAATCCACCTTTGCTCTGATGCCAATTGTATAGGTTCCTAGTTTTAACACTTACTAACATATATAACAATCACGATCGAACTAAGAAATGAGAACGAGAGGTGAGTTGTTCTAGACTGAGAGGATAAGGTTGATGAAGAGAGAGAGAGAGATATGAGAGAATATGAAAAATGATATTATTTAGAAATGAACAACTTACTCTTTTCTAAATAGAAAAGAGTTTATATACCCTGTCTCGTTAAATGACGCGCGGGATATTTAACTAGGACCCGGGCTCGGGTTTTGCTTGGGTATTAAAACCCAAAACATATACATTATCAGATTATCTATCGGAGCACAGAATTTTCTTCTATCATTATTTTTCTCTATTACAACATTTTAATTTTTATTTTTAATAATTTAATGACGAAGACTCGATACACGTTTTGTACTTATTATGATCGAACTTTCCTGTTTCGGCTCATTATTTCGAAAGGCTACACAATTCTTTCACTTCAGTGCTATAGTAAGTCTGAGGATAATATGGCTTTCTTCATCTTCTCTGAATGGTTGACATTGTGAAACTGTTTTCCTCCATTTCTTTGTCTGTCTGATGTTGAATACTTGTGAAAGCTTTGGCCACCCCCCTAAAGAGTATTCCCAAGGGGGAAAAAAAACAATAGAAATAAAACAAATCTTATACCTTTTCATTAATCTTTCCCTTGGTGTCCCTGTGTTTGTGATATTGCATGGCACACTAGCGACACCTAAATACATGGAAAAAATAATAAAAAGCTGATTATAAAATACATTGAATTGAATTACTTGTTAGGGGATCTTCCTCTGGAGAACACTTCATTAGGCTGTTCTTCTCAGGTCTTTTTTACTTTGTTGGACTGTTTTGAATGTTGAATGATGCTCAAAGTAGTCTGTTGACAGCTCTCCCCAAATTTCATTTGGGGAGGAGCTTGTTTGGCACTATTTAACATAGTCCTAGCTGCTTCAATTAGAGTTATGTTTCTTCTTTCAGCAACTCCATTTTGTTCAGGTGTACAAGGAGATGAGAAATTATGAGATATTCCCTTTTTATCATAGAATTCTTCTAGCTTTTGTTTTTAAATCTGTTCTATTTTTACTTCTCAAATACTTTACCCTTTATTACATTTGAGGGTTTTATATCTTTTTGATAGAAGGACATATTGAATTCTAGCCCGCAATCACTCTTTTTCTTGAGGACCCTTTATAATACCACAGGCTGTACCATTGAATTACTCTTCTACTATTAAAAGGGTATATTTGTTGTGGCTGATGTTTGTGGTTTGATCTGTAATGATATATTGGTCATTCAAACATGGTCCACTTTGATTGGGTTTGTGTGTGTTTGAGTACTTGGTTTGGGTTGTTGGGTGTTATGGTTAGAAGAGCAATTTATACAAGAATGCGGGGGCACGTGGATCGTTGTGCGGGGGTCGGGGTGTGTGGTTGTTTTATAGGGGTGCTTTTTTTTGTTGATTGCTTCCTTTACACCGTTGCTCTCATTGGTTGAAATAATTTTTTTTATTTTCGTCTTTTAGAGAAGGGTTTATGGGTGAAGGAAGAAGGAAGGAAACTGAGAAGTAGTGCGTGACCCTTAGAGAGAAAGCCTTTTGGCGGGATAGGGAGGGACAGGGGGGGGTGGGGAAGGGGGACAAAGTACCTAAGAAACCACTTGATAAGATTGACAAGGTTATACTTATATTCATTATTTTGTTCTATTGGTATGTTAAATGCATATTTTTTACAACAATAGTTTTAGATGTTTCTCAAAAACCAATCTAATTATATTTCCACTAGCATTCTAAAAAATTGTTAAGTAAAGATACTGTTTGCTGTTTTTTGCTAGGGTTCTGTTGTGTTGTTTTGATGTTTTTGTGAAGTTGGTGTTTTTGGTGGGTTGTTGATGATTTGTTGCGGTTGAGTGTAAGTCATTTCTGCTGTTGCCTTAAGCCCTGATTGTCTTTAGAGGACCCAGGGTTTCTTGAGAAGGTGTGGAGGGGGATGTCGTACGGGGGTGGGGGGGTGATTGGGTTGTTGTGATTGGATTGTTTTTGATATTGGATTGGTGTGGGAAGGGGCGGGGGTGTTTTGGCGTGTTTGCAGGAGTTGGTCTGTGTATATGTTGGAAAGGGGGGTGGCGTTCTTTTTTAGTCAATTTTTTTGTTGGCTTGTGCACGAATTATTACTTTATGTGTCTGCGTTTGTGAGCGCGTTTAATCTTATGATTTGTTTTCATCTATTCCACTCTTTAATTAGACGAACATTTATCTTGCATTATTGCTTTTTCTCTTTCTTTTCTTGTATTTATTGAAAAGTTGTTGACTTTATCTATTGATATAGGACCTTTTTTTTTTGTTCCCCTTATTCTGAGGCTTGCTATGTTGAAGACAACTTCCATTATTATTTGAGTGTTTTTTAATAAAAATTAGTTTACCCTGACTAATGTGTTTTTTGTAATAAACAGAAACCTTTAAATATTTTAAAAAGATTTGCCCTTATTCACACAGCTTGGACATAGATGCTAATTAAGTTATTGTTAGCAGACCATTCACAATATAGCCAACCCTAGCGTTGAAATAGAAAGTTGATTCCCATTACAATTAAATGAGCCATATCCTCTTTTGTGTACCTTGTTGAAGAATCATCTCAATAAAACCACTTCTTTTTAGGAAAACTGGCTCCTTTTCTTGACTAATGTTCTAAGTCACGATGAGTTATTTGTTTCTACTCATTTTGTCTTGTGTCTAGACTGCCATCCTCTCCACTCCCCCCCAATATCGTTCCCTCTTTCTATTCCCCTATACTATCTAGATAGATACCATAAAACCTTCGTTATGTAATCAATTGCTCTTTTTACGACATTTTTTTTTTTTTTTTTATTTTACACAAATTTCGGTTTATTTTTATGGAAATCCTACTTTTTAGTTTGGGTTCGGTTCGTTAGAGTTCCGGTAGTTAGTTTTTTAGTTTTGATCGCCTGATTTTTGTGGTGGTTCGGGGGCTGTGTGGTTAGATCGCTCTTTGTAGTGTTACCGATCCTTGGTTTGGTGTCCTTTTTTATTTTGTGGTGGGTCATTTTCTTTGGGACAGTCGTAGCTGTCATATCTCCGGTCATGAGACAATTACTTCCACATACTTTACATCCAGCTGGTTAGTATTCATAGGTTATTAGGAATGTTAGAATGATGGTCATTGACATTGAATCCACGGTATTATTTTAAGAGTCTTTTTTAATTTGTTTTTTTCTTTTTTAAGTTTTCTTTTTTTTTAAAAGGCTTTGGATATCAGATGTGAATTATTTCTTCTAACTAAGGATTTGCAGGTTATGCCAAAGGACTGAGCTACTTAATCTTGGACACTTGGTTTTGATTAAAAATTATGGACAATGTGTTCCTTTGGTCAGATGGTTTAGAGGGATCCACATGTTAGTAAGACAATTTATCAGAGAGATGATTTCTTAACCCACAGTGTTTACATGGTACTATCACGTTCCACCATTTCTATAGTAGATTATGAACTACTTGCCTGAGTGTTTGATGGAGAGGTGTTTTTGATGGGGTTTTAATTTTCTTTTGAGACCCCTTTACCTTCTTCCATTAGTGTAGGAAGAAGGAAGTTGCTTAGTTGGATGAGTCAGCTCTCTTGTCAAGGGATAATTGCGTGTGTGTGATTTGCTTTCTGTCTTTTTCTTATGGACATATGCAGGTGACACTTTATCAGATGTTGGCTTGGTCTTTTTAGTGACAGAAGTATCAAGAGTTAGGTCAGTCATGTTAAGAGTGAGGTTAGCTAGAGATAAAAGACTATTTAGGGTGCAGGCTGGTTTAGCTCTTATCAGCTTGAGAATAGGTGAAAGAGGTTCCTGACCTTCACATTCAGACTCCGAGTCAGATGTGATCTCTATTGGCGGGGAATTTGTTAGCTTTCTACATCAATTACAGATAAAAATAGATGAGGAAGGAATAAATAAAGTTATAAAATAACAGAAATTATAAATAAAATAAAGAGAAAAACATAAAATAAGGATGAGGGGATTCATCTGCCTCACATACCACCTTTAAAAATAGGGGAGAGATTGTGATTGGAAGAGTTAGAATAAAAAATCTAAATTAACTTCCTTTGTGGGGAAACTTTTTTTGTGGCACTTTTTTTTTTTTCTTTTCGTTTCCCTTTTTTCTTCCTCCTTTATGCCTTTGACCAATTGTGTTGTTACCAGGCACCTTGCTCAGAAGGGAAATGCAGTTTGAGTAAGGCCGTGAGGAGAACAACCTTTTAGCTATCAGAGTCCTATTTTTTTTTTTCAATGACCATTTTTTTAGGTCAGAGATCTCTATCTCTTCAGAGATTCATTTTTACAGTTGATTCTAATGACTTCATTTTGAATGGGAACAGTTTTTAATACATTGGACACTGGTATTTTTTTTAAGATTACTTAGTTCAGACTTATGTAGGGACAATTCTGGCTTAAGAAGATTATATTTACTAACCATGTTTTTTCTTTGATCCTCTACATATAAATCAAGGTCAACTATGGATGTGTGAATCTATTGATGTGTCGTTGTTTTCGTGTAGGTGTGTGTTGTTTTTTATTTTTTTTTTTTTTCTTTTCTCTATTTTAGTTTATTCAACTTTTCACTATTTTTTTTATGCCGATCTTATACCTAATATAAAACGCACACATCTATCTGACACTTTCTAACGGTTAGTGTACACGTGTCAAGATGTTTGTAGACTTCGTTGGTATGTAGGGTGCTCGATACTAAGAGCGAAAGGTTAACCTAATTATTCTATCAGTTTTTTATGTATCTTATTAGTTCTAATTACTTGTTTAAACTTTGCTGTACATATTTACTAGTGGTAAATGGGGGGTTTTCAGCCTGAGAGACTGGCACAGGTTTGATTGTGACAAAGATTAGTTCTAAACACAATAAATACAAAAGCAAATAATCACAAGATAAAGAAGCGATACAAGCCAAATAATAAAAAATTGTATTAACCATGTTTTTTAAATCCGATTATTAAATGATGGTTTTGTTTATTTTAGTTGCCTCAATTGGGCATTCTTATTTCGAGGCTACATACTGCATTTAATTCTTTATTGTCTTAGGTGGTTTTCTTCTTCCTAATACATGATACGAACAATCCTGTCACGATTAACGCATCCGCATAAAGCATCCATTAGTCTAATTATAATCTATCATAGGGAATTAAAGCAGTGGTGATCCTGTTAATACCCTAGCCCATTGGGACTTTACCCACTTATTGCTTGATGTTGTTTTATATGCCGGTAGTCCACCACCCAAATCAATACCAATTAATTAAGAAACAATATGTATGAACAATATCTGGGTCACTGCGGTCCACTAAGCATCATAATCAAAGGTAAGGACTGGGTGTCTCTTTCATTTTGTGATCTATTGGTCGGGCTATACAAAAACACAACATGGAGAGCTATCCCGACATCTAGATTACGGGTTAAGTCTCACTAGACCCATTTGAATGATATGTCGCATGTACAAGCACATAAACAAGTATGAGGCAATAAACATAATTAAACAACAACGATAAATTAAGCAAGCAGGATTTTTTTTTAAACAAACTAAACATTATTAATCTTCATTAAATTGGCTAATACAAAGGGTATTAGCCCACAATCATTGTAATTTTACAAATGTGATCAAACAATTATAAACCAAATGATTAAGAAAGTAAGAATTACACGATGTCTTCTATGGAATGGTGGTTGGTGCTTGACCTTGGCTGCTTCTAAAGTCTTGGAAAATTCGTCTTCAGTGAGTATGGTATAGAGAATATAATTTTTGCATACTGAAACTCGTTTTTTGAGTCCAGTATTTATAGTGTCTGAAAAACGCCTCGATACGCCGTATGGAGAGAGGTGAATACGGCATATAGGGTTAATTTCCTTGGAGTCCGCGATAAGATCAAATCAATCAAGATTAATTACCATCAATCACATTAAATGCATATCTTTGACTGATGACCAGGCTGTGCATACGGCGTATAAGTGAAGAGTGATACGCCAAATCGGGAATTGATCTTTTACACTTATTCTTGTGATGACCTGGTGCTGATACGCCGTATCTTCTTTGATGGATACTGCGTATGGTGTCAGATGAGTGTTTTCTTCAAATGTCTTCGTTTTAGCTCCAGAATTGCGCCTTTTAGCTTCTTCTTCACAAGTTACTCCATAATTACTGCAATCATAAACTTTAAGCAATTAAGTAACACATATCTTTCTAATTAATTTATAAAAGTAGGTTAAATTGCATGGGATAATATGAATAGTAAAATTAACCATTATTTGATGTTTTCCATAATTATCCCCCACTTGAATCCATACTTGTCCTAAAAAGTAGACGTTTGAAAAAGGTTTTTGGAAATATAATCCCATAATACAAAACCGAAGTTATGGATTTTTTTTTGTTAAGGCACTTTTTTTTAGTTCTAACCACCTGTGACAAAACCATGCGACTCACGAAATATGGGAATGAAAACCTCAGTTCAATCAATTAATCTAGGTTTTGTGTAACATTTTGAGTGGTACGACTATTTGCCATCGGTCATGATTAGTCTGTCGTTATCATAGGCTTTCGGCTATGATCAATTCTCAAACCTTTAGAGCCTAAGGTAAGTTATCTAAGTCAAATGGCTAAATTAGGTATTTATAAGTAGGCTCGGGTTTAATCATTCTAAAATCATTAAGATGAAGAACGATATAGGGTGGGGAGCTTCTGACTTTCACCGAAGGTTGTCATCCAACAAGGCAGCTGAGACATGTATACATGGCCGTAACGACAGGACATAGACATCAATGATCGTACAAATCCTCCATTGAGTAGATCTATGTTAGTTATCAGGAAAAGGGAAGTAAAATGTTGTTTAAATAAAAAATACCAAAACAATAATAGATTTAAAGCCAACAAATATGGTGCGGTTGCTAGTAACTTTCCCTACCGTTCCATGACAAAGACTTGAACATATAAACAAACATCTCGATCATAAGATGACATTGACGACCTAGTGGCGTTTTTCCCATAAACGGTCACATTCCTTAACATTCCCAACTTTCATCATTATTTACAAATTAAGTGGTGATATCGGCTACTTTGTACAATATCTACATCGTTGATTTTTTTGCACGTACTCAACAATATCGATCCTCTTTCAAATAATAACATCGGTATATGCTCAATGAACCGACTGTTCTTTCTGTTCAACTATATTATAAATATATATCATATATACATATAGTACATATATTTTTATTTATACAATATAATATATATATACATATATGTATATATATATATATATTTAAATATATTATATATATATATAAATATTATTATATATTATATTGTATCAATACATTCTTAAATTATCGGTGTAATTTCACCATCTTCACTATCATCATTCGTCCGGCTGATTTTTCCTTTGAACTTTTCTTCTTCGGACATAATACGAAATTGCAAAAGTATCAAAATACACGAGCTACAAATATTCCCATTGCATTGTGCAATTTTCCCGACCTTTACGGAGATAGAAAAACTTCACTTTGACGCAGGAACTACAAAACTTTACACGAAAGCAACTAGCAACATTGATTAAAATAGGCTTTAATCTACACGGTAGGCTAAGGTGTAAAGGTGAAACGAAACATTTTTTAATGGTGTGGAAAAAGAAAGGAATGACTCAGCTGGTTATTCTAGGGGTATCTTACTCTAAAAGTGAGAGTAAGCAAAGGTTTACACGGGGGTTAACTAACCAGTGTAGTTAGTTAATAAAACAACATGTAGGCTTTTTGGTTTAATCCTAGAAATTTCAGTTTAACATGCTAACTCCTCTAATCCATAGTACTCATCATTGAGGTCTCGAGTGATATAACAGGCCAAGTTCTAAGTTCACTACATCATCGGCACACTCATATTTTTGTGGAGTTTTAGTAAGCAATTGGAAACGGATAGGCTTAATTCTCACAAATAGACATTAAGGGTTATAGTGCGCGAGGTAATGTAACTAGTGATTTTTCACAAAAAGTATGCTAAAAAAAGTTTAATTTTGGTCCATTTTTAAGCATTTTTAAGTGTGTAGCATTTTATTTGTGAAAATAAGGACAAGTACGTTGTTAGAAATACGAAAATATGTCGGTCACTACCAATATAGTTAGTCATAGCTCGTAGCAAGTTGTATGGTTAAGTTAGAAAGCTAACTGGGCCAAAGGCCCATGGATAAGCCCACTACGAGTCCATAGCCGGCCATAGTAAGTCATATATAAACCCTCTCCATAGCTTGAAGAGGGTGTTGGTTGTTCATTTGTCACATTTTTCACTAAGCTAATATTATTATCTTTCTCTCTCTAGTATTCGTCAACATCTTTCTCTCTCCTCTTATGCTTCTTAGGGAATCTACATTCCATACTTGTGTTAAGACTATTTACATATTTTACTGGTATCATGAGTCTATGGGGTTGTTTGTGTGCGTTTTATCTACTCGTTTTACTAGTGTTTTTGGTTTGAATCCATTCAAAAAGTTTTCACTTTTTGAGGGTTTCAAAACCATAAAGATCTTAACTTTCTTTCTTAGTTTTAGTTATCTTTCTCAGAGTATAGGCTAGTAGTACAAGTAAAATCTTTCATTAACCTTAAAAATATAATCTTTTTTGTGTCTTTTTGGTTTAAATGGTGGTTTTGTTACAAGATTCTTGAAATTTTATATTTTTTTCGTGTCATAAAGCTTTAATAGCGGGGGAGTTTGTGTTGTTTTTAAGGTTTCGATTATTAGTTTTAGTCCTTTCCCCTTTAGATAGTTAAGTAAGTCAGTTGTTTGTTGTTGTGAGTGATGTAAAAGTCGTTGGTTAAGTTAGTAGAGTACAAGTACAAGATAAAAATATCTATCTTCTCTCTTTTCCTCCTCCTCCGTTTTTTGGTTTTTTTGTTTGTTTTTTGTTTTTTGTTTTTGTTGTTGAGAGAGATATTTTTATGTTCTACTTAACTATTTAAGAATATTAGAACCTTTAAAAACTACAAACTTTAATGCTTTTGACACGAAATAATTAAAATCAGATTCTTGGTACAAACCCTCTTTTTAACCAAAAAGATAAAAAAAGATGATATATTTATGGTTTTCTTTTTGAAAGATTTTCTTGTATTTAGTCTATACTAAGATAATAAGAAAGAAAGTTAAAGATCTTTATGGTTTTAAACCCTCAAAAAAAGTGAAAACTTTTTTGAATGGATTCATACCAAAAACCTAGTAAAACGAGTAGATAAACGACACACAAACACCCCATGGCTTTGATACCAGTTTGTAGATATATATTAAACACAAGTATGGATTGATTCCTTAGAGTTTTAGAGAGAGACAAGATGGTTGGATTGAATACTGTAAGTAGAGAGAAGAAAGATCAATCAATATTAGCCTAGATGGAAAAATGTGACTAATGAACAACCAACACCCTCTTCAAGCTATGGAGAGGGTTTATATATGACTTACTATGGCCGGCTATGGACTCGTAGTGGGCTTATCCATGGGCCTTTGGCCCAGTTAGCTTTCTAACTTAACCATACAACTTGCTATGAGCTATGACTAACTATATTGGTAGTGACCGACATATTTTCGTATTTCTAACAACGTACTTGTCCTTATTTTCACAAATAAAATGCTACATACTTAAAAATGCTTAAAAATGAACCAAAATTAAACTTTTTTTAGCATACTTTTTGTGAAAAATCACTAGTTACATTATCTCGCACTATAATTCTTAATGTCTATTTGTGAGAATTAAGCCTATCCGTTTCCAATTGCTTACTAAAACTCCACAAAAATATGAGTGTGCCGATGATGTAGTGAACTTAGAACTTGGCCTGTTATATCACTCGAGACCTCAATGATGAGTACTATGGATTTAGATGGAGTAGCATGTTAACTGGTAAATTTCTAGGATTAAACCAAAAAGCCTACATGTTGTTTTATTAACTAACTTCACTGGTTAGTTAACCCCCGTGTAAACCTTTGCTTACTCTCACTTTTAGAGTAAGTTACCCTAGATAACCTGCTGACCCCCACCCACTGAGTCATTCTTTCTTTTTCCACACCATTAAAAAATGTTTTCGTTTTCACCTTTACCACATTAAGCCTACAGTGTAGTTTTTAATGCCTATTTTTAATCAATGTTGCTAGTTGACCTTTCGTGTAAAGTTTTTATAGTTCCTGCGTTCAAAGTGAAATTTTTCTACTCCGTAAAGGTCGGGAAAGATAGAAAACATTGCCACAATGCAATGGGAATATTTGTAGCTGGTGTATTTTTACTACTTTCGCGATTATGTAATTACGTTCGAAGAAGAAAAGTTCAAAGGAAAAATTAGCCGGACGAATGATGATAGTGAAGACGGTGAAATTACACCGAGATTTAAGATGTATTGTTGCAATATATATATATATATATATATATATAGTATACTTATTATATATAAATAATATATATATAATATATATATGATATATATTATATTTATATGTATATAGTATATATATATGTATTCATATGTATATATATATATATATATATATATAGTTGAAAGAAAGATAGTCTGTTCATTGAGCTTATACCGATGTTATTATTTGAAAAGGATCGATTATTTGTTGATACGTGCAAAAATCAACGATGTAGAGTATTGTAAAAAGTAGCCGATATCACCACTTAATTTGTAAAGTATGTAAAGTTGGGAATGTAAGGGAAGTTGACCGTTATGGGAACGCCAACTTAGGTTGTCATTGTCATCTTATGATCGAGATGTTTGTTTATATGTTCAAGTCTTTGTCATGGAACGGTAGGGAAAGTTACTAGCAACCGCACCATATTTTGTTGGCTTTAATCTATTTGTTTTGTGATTTTTATTTAACAACCATTTTACTTCCCTTTCCTGATAACTAACCTTAGGATCTACTCGAATGAGGATGTGTACGAGCATGGATGTCTATTCTGTCGTTACGGCCATGTATACATGTCTCAGCTGCCTTGTTGGATGACGACCTTCGGTGAAAGTCAGAAGCTCCCCACCCTATATCGTTCTTCATCTTAATGATTTTAGAATGATTTTAACCCGAGAGAATTTATTAAAACCTAATTTTCCTTTTGACTTGTTACTCCCTTAGACTTAAAGGTGGAGGATGTGTACATTCGCCAAGCCATATATGTTACGAAGCTAATCATGACCGAGCAAATGAGCGTACCACTAAAATGTTACACCCTAGATTAATTGAGTGATCTGAGTGTTTTCATTCCCATATTTCGTGAGGTGCTTGGTTTTGTACAGGTGGTTAGAACGAAAAAAGTGCTTAACAAAAAAAATCCTTAACTTCGGTTGGGATATATTTTCAAAAACCTTTTCTAAAGTCTACTTGAGGACAAGTAGGATTCAAGTGGGGGGATATTTGATAACATCAAATAATGTTATATTTTACTATCATTTATCCCATGCATTTTACCTACTTTTATATAATTATTGTAAGATATTGGTACTTAATTGCTTAAAGTTTATGATTGCAGTAATTATGGAGTAACTTGTGAAGAAGAAGCTAAAAGGCGCAATTCTGGAGCTTAAACGAAGACATTTGAAGAAAACACTCATCTGACACCATACGCAGTATCCATCAAAGAAGATACGGCGTATCAGCACCAGGTCATCACAAGAATAAGTGTAAAAGATCAATTCCCGATTTGGCATATCACTCTTCACCTATACGCCGTATGCACAGCCTGGTCATCAGTCAAAGATACGCATTTAATGTGATTGATGGTAATTAATCTTGAATGATTTAATCTTATCACGGACTCCAAGGAAATTAACCCTATACGCCGTATTCACCTCTCTCCATACGGCGTATCGAGGCGTTTTTCAGACACTATAAATACTGGACACAAAAATGAGTTTCAGTGTGCAAAAATTATATTCTCTATACCATACTCACTGAAGACGAATTTTCTAAGACTTTAGAAGCAGCCAAGGTCAAGCACCAACCACCATTTCATAGAAGAACATCATGTATTCATTATTTCTTAATCATTTGGTTTATAATTGTTTGATCACATTTGTAAAATTACAATGATTGTGGGCTAATACCCTTGGGTATTAGCCATTTTAATGAAGATTATAATGTTTGGTTTGTTTTAATCCTGCTTGCTTAATTTATCGTTGTTGTTTAATTATGTTTATTGCCTCATACTTGTTTATGTGCTTGTACATGCGACATATCATTCAAATGGGTCTAGTGAGACTTAACCCGTAATCTAGATGTCGGGATAGCTCTCCATGTTGTGTTTTGTATGCCCGGACCAATAGGATCACAAATGACACCCTGTCCTTAACCTTTGATTATGAGCTTAGTTGGACCGGCAGGTGACCCGATAATTGTTCAACAAGTATTGTTCTTAATTAATTGGTTTTGATTTGGGTGGTGGACTACCGGCATATAAAACAACATCAAGCAATAAGTGGGTAAAGTCCCAATGGGCTAGGGTATTAACAGGATCACCACTGCTTTAATTCCCTATGATAGATTATAATTAGACTAATGGATGCTTTATGCGAATGCGTTAATCGTGACAGGATTGTTCGTATCTATGTATTAGGAAGAAGAACCACCTAAGTCTTAAGAATGAAATGCTGCCTCGAAATAAGTAGCCATTGCACTAAATAAACAAACCATCATATTTAATAGGGATTTTTTAACCATGGTTTATTACACTTTTTTTTTATTTTGGCTTGTATCGCTTCTTTCTCTTGTGATTATTTGCTTTTGTGTTTATTGTGTTTAGAACTAATCTTTGTCACCATCAAACCTGTGCCAGTCTCTCAGGCTGAAAACCCCCCATTTACCACTAGTAAATATGTAAGCTTAGGTTTAACAAGTAATTAGACTAATATAGATAGCTTAAAATACTGATAGAATATTAGGTTAACTTTCGCTCTTAGTGATCGACACCCTACTTACCAACGAAGCTACATCTTGACCGGGTACACTACCCGTTAGAGTGTCGTTTTTAGGTATAGTCGGCATAAAATAAATAGTAAAAGTTGATAACTAAAATAACACCTACACAACGACACATCACTTAGATTACACTCATGTTGACCTTATTTATGTAGAGGATCAGAGAAAAAACATGGTTAGTAAATATAATCTTCTTAAGCAAGAATTGTCCCTACATAAGTCTGAACTAAGTAATATGAAAAATACCGTGTCCATAAACTGTTCCCTTCAAAATGAAGTCATTAGAATCAATCTGTAAAATGAATCTCTGAAGGATGAGATCTCTGACCTAAAAAAGGTCATTGAAAAATAGACCTGTAGCAAAGTCACCCTTGACCAACTGCTTTCTGAGCAAGTGCCTGGTAACATTGTCAAGGCTTTAGGAGGAAGAGGGATAAGAAAAGAAAAAAGTTCCACAAAGGAAGTTATCTTCTCTAAGGCAGATGAATCCTCATCTGAGCTAATCCCAGAGATCACATCTGACTCGGAGTCTGAATGTGAAGGTCAGGAACCTCTTTCACCTATTCTCAAGCTGATAAGAGCTAAACCAGCCTGCACCCTAAATAGTCTTTTATCTCTAGCTAACCTCACTCTTAACATGACTGACCTAACTCTTGATACTTCTGTCACTAAAAAGACCAAGCCAACATCTGATAAAGTGTCACCTGCATATGTCATTAAGAAAAAGACTGAAAGCAAATCACCAGTTATCCTTGACAAGAAAGCTGACTCATCCACTAAGCAACTTCTTCTTACTCTAATGGAAGAGGTAAAGGGTCTCAAAATGAAAATTAAAACCCCTTCAAACACCTCTCCATCAAACTCTCAGGCAAGTAGTTCAAAATCTACTATAGAAAGGACATGGTTTGGACCATGTAAACACTGTGGGTTAAGAAATCATCTCTCTGATAAATGTTCTACATGTGGATCCTCTAACCATCTGACCAAGGAACACATTGGTCATATTTTAACAAAACCATTTCCAAGATTAATGCTCAGTCATCTGCAAATCCTTTAGTTAAGAAAGATCATCTGATTCCAAAGCCTTTTAAAGACTGTAAATACCGTGGATTCAATGACCATCATTCTAATAACTATGAATACTACCCTGGATGTGAAGTATGTGGAAGTATTGCTCATGAACCAGTTGACTGTCCTAAGAAGCTCCTCAATAATAGGAAACCAAGGATCGGTAACAAGCGAAATCTCCGAAACCTCTAATAATGTGGTTCATTAAAATAACCTAATTTGTGTTAAAAATCGTCCTCATGACTGCTAGGCGCAAGTACTAGTCATTACTATCAAAGAGGGCTTTTAAAGGTAGTGGGGGGTAGGTGTAAGATAATATAAATGGAAACGGAAACAGATGGGATATATTTGGGGTGGCTTTTTGGGTGAATCTGGGGCGAAAGGGTTAGCTAATCATTTATAAGAATACACGCTGATTTGGTTACTAAGCCAAGAACTTGGACAAATATATACAAACTCTACACAACTCTACATCAATCTCTTTTCTTTTTCTTTTTTGTTTTTCTCCTTTTTTTGAACATGATACATCACTTGGGGCTTATAATTGCACACCTACACTTGAGTTTTAGAACTCATAATTACAATCAAACTAATGACCTGATTTGAGGTGGATCAACATAACATAGAGCTTATTGAGCTCTATTGAGGGTAATAAATTACTTCTTTCTGACTTCTTCTTAAGTTAAATACTACCGTGAATCCCAATCATCCTAAAACTGTATTTACAAAGATAATGACTTAGCAACCGTGTACTCAAATAATTAACTTGGGTTAAAACAATAATGTACTAAAAGCGAGCACATACAAGGTAAGATAAGGTGGTTTGGGTGTAACAATTGGTTCAAGGGTGACAATGCTCTTCATTAATAGTCTGGATTAACCAGAAAATTATGAGAACCGTGGAAAAGGATAGGCTCGGAGGGGTGTACTAGGGGTATCTTACACTAAAAATGAGTGCGTGGCAAGGGTGTGGGATAGTTATATGATCGAGTTGACCATCATAACAATTACAGGTTTAAAACATTAGTTAATCCTAGTGCCTCTTATCTAACAAATCCTAGTTCTCACTATGCGGTCTCGGGATGCATTACAAAAATAAGTTCTAGAATTTAATACACTACTGGTACACTTATATAACTTTAAACTGATACCAATGTTCCAGAAAAGGAAACAAATATCATACGTACACATCCGTAACGACGGAATAGACACATACGACTACATTAGAACCTTAACTCGAACAAGCTAAAGGTAAAATTATAATGGGTATCAATAATGGATTTTTGTGCTAGTCATATAAATTCCTATAGATCTAAAGGCGAACCTCACATTTTTGGGGTGGAATTTGAGGGTTTTTTTGTGCTAGTCATATAAATTCCTATCCATGAGATGGTATTAATAATTGGTTTTTGTTGGTATGTGTTATATAAAAAAAATTAAATTTTGGCCAAAATTACTTTTTATGTTATGTTTCGATATATTACCTATTATTTAAAGGACAAAGCAAATGGCAATTAAAGGAATAGTTTCTAAGGCTTATTTCCCCCTACACTTAAGTTGAACATTGCCCCCAATGTTCTTAAAAGTACTCGTAAAATGAATAAAGGGAAAAGTGTTAGCCTTAAAATATTGAGCCGAATTAGAAGTTCGTTCATTACGTGTACGAGTCTCGGTCATTTAATTAGTTAATGTTGTAATAGTATAATATCGGGAATCGGGCTCGATAGTTAATCTAATATTGTATATGTTTCGGGTTTAATCCCAAGCAAAACCCGAGCCCGTGTCCTAGTTAAATATCCCGCGCGTCATTTAACGCGACGGGGTATATAAACTCTTTTCTATTTAGAAAAGAGTTAGTTGTTAAAAATAAAATATTTTCCTTTTCTAAAACTTTCCCATCACTCTCTCTCTCTTTCTCTCTCTACAAAACAACTCACTCTCTCTTTCTCTTTTCTAGTTCGATTCATGGTTCGTTATATGAAGTGAAGTTATTACGGGATCCTACAATTTGAACAACGCAGTTCAAGCCTCGTTCTTCATCAAATGATGTCTGATCACAATAGTTCAGACCTCGCACCACAATCCAAATGCAGTGCATAAAACCTGAGATTTAACAATTCAATCATATGACTCGAAACTGACGCGAATTAATCTAAACAATTCATTTAACATGTTTGAATTTAGCTCAAAAGCCGGATAAATTCCCCTACACTTATTGTTTGCAAAATACCTTTGATTGAAATTAAGACGAGGTTAAAGACAAACACAAAGCATGATTACAAGATAGTTCAAACATAATAAAAAAACGATAAAGAATTAAAACACACATGACACTCCTAATTGCGGGAAAAGTAAATTGGGTTGCCTCCCAAGAAGCGCTTTTCTTTATTAACGAGTCTTGTATCTAGACTCTAAGTCACACGTCCTTACGTGACTTCTCCTTCATCATCCATTCCTTCCTTGGTTGCAATAAGAGTGGGACGCTTGCCTTTGAAATTTGTGCTCCTCCATTGGTTGAACTTCATCTTCCTTTCCAAGTGAAGCTTTATCTTTTCTTCCCATTCAAGGACTAGCCTATTTACAGTCATAGTGGGGGCTATGGGCTCCATGTCATTTTTTACTCCTTTATCAGTCACATTGGAGGAATCGGGTATCCTATGGAAACTTACCTTACTCTTTCCTGGCCTTAAAGTTATTGTGCCTGCATCAAACTTAATTGAGGCCTTGGTTGTTGTCAGGAATGATGTTCCTAAGATGAAAGGTCTATTTTCATTTTCCTTGATATCTAGGATTACAAAGTCTATGGGGTATACGTGTTCAGCGACCTCTACTAACACATCCTCGGAAATTCCTAAGGGGTAAATGTATGAGTGGCTAGCTAGTGAGAGTCTAATGTCTGTCTCAGCAGGCCTTTCGTCGGTGAGTTTCATGTAAGTGGAGTAGGGCATGACGTTCACATCGGACCCTTGATCGACGAGGGCGTTCACGTGTTTAAGGTTCCCTATGTTGCAAGGTATTTCGAAATTCCCTCATATGTCTTCCTTCTTTGTTATCTTTTTCTTGAGAATCGCTTCATAAGCAGGTCCCCTAGGTAATATTTTATACTCCTTCCCCTTTTTCTTTCCAGCTTGGGTTCTTGATCGAGAGTTATTGAATTTATTATTGTTGACTAGCCCCTTGATCAGCTTCTCATTGATCCTATGCTTCAGATAATATGTGATAGGCTGAGAACCGGGTGCTTCCACTGCTTCTTCGTTCTCAGACGTTTTGATTGGTTTGTCTCCGGCCCCTTTTTCAACTTCATTCATTTTCTCGACCTCCATTACTAGCGTTTCTGTTTCTGTTTCGGTGAGCTTTTTAGTGTTGTCGGGTGTTACCTTCGTCCTGCTACTCCCTTTTTCTTCTCCTTTTGTTAGAGAGATAGAATTCACGTTCTTGGTAACGGGGAATTTGGCTTCTTCACTTACTAATACTTTCTCAGGGGTTCTGCTGGTCGTGAGTTCCTTGAGAAGTCTGAACATTTCAGTCATCCTACCGTCGATCTCCTCGTGTTGCTTGAAAAAGGTGTTCTCAAATCTTTCTATCCTTTCGGTGTGTGCTGCCATGTAATCCCGTACTCGAGCTTCAAAAGTGGTATCTAATGCTTGTGGTTGAGGGCTTGGACCTGTACGTTCACGAAAAGCAAAAGTGCTTAGTGTGGGTGGTTCATTTTGATTTCGCGGACGGGAGTTCGGATGGACTGCATTGACATAGTCTTGAGGTGTGTGTGTTGAGTTCGATGCGGGCGTCGGTCGTAACCCTTTCAGTAAGAAGTTGATCAGGTCTTCGAGCTCGAGAAACCTCCGGTCAGGTATTTTCGGCATGCCTTGAGGTGTAGAAATGGATTTGACCGGTTTGACGAATTCTTTTGAGTCATTCCAGCCCTCATGGTCGTAGAGGGCAAGGTTCTCAATGATTTCCCAAGATTCGTCAGCATTCTTATCGTGGAGTTTGCCGCTGGCAGCGCGGTCAATCTCACACTTAAGATGAAAGGAGACATGATCATAAAAAAATTTAATTTAAAGACAACGATCGATGCCATGATGAGGGACTTTTTGGAGTAAGTCCTTGAAACGAGTCCATGCTTCTAAGAGAGATTCTCCTTGATGTTATTGGAACATCATGTTATCATTGAGAAGATTTGCAATCATTCTCAGTGGAAATAATTGAGCAAGGAAACGAGTAGTAAGATCCTCCCATGTGGTGATGGATCTTGCTGGAAGACATTCACGCCAGTTGCTATCTTGATCGCGAAGGGAAAATTAAAATAAACGCAGGCGCGTTCTTTCCCTGTTTTCACAGTCAAGGTCAAGTGAGTCCACAAGTTTTAAGAAATCCTTGAGGTATTGGTTTGGATCCTCGGACCGAAGTCCATGTAATGAGCATCCGTTTTTCACCAACCGGATGGTGTCGGATCGAAGAGGTACCACATTGTTCCCTACGGGGAGCTCAATGGTATTCCTGCAGCCTTCGTGGCTAGGTTTGGAGTAACCTATAAGAGTACGAATAGGATTCGCATCTCCCATGGTGGTCGACGAGAATGGATTACGAAACAATTACACAAAGAAAAGATAGACTACGAGAAAGCTAATGTACTGGAATAAAAATTCTCACTTGATAGGAATCAAGCTAGTAGAACTAAGTTAAACAATGATCAAAACCTAACTATTCCCCACGCAGCGGCTCCAAAAATTTGATGCGGTAGTCGTAGGACTTCAACAAGAAGTTTTACAACTCCCTAGGCAGTGTACCTAATCGTTGCATTGTAGTATAGGTAAGACTTAGGGGTTGTTATCGTTCTCTAGTGGAATAGGTTTGGAAGGCTTGAACACGGTCTAACAGAATTCTAAGGGGTTGAAAGAAGATTTTTTTTGTGTTTTTATATTTTATAGAAAGCAGGTAAATATCATGGTTTAAGAGGTTAGTTTGATTAACTAAGGATTAAACTAATTATAATCTATACTACTGGTGATAACTTTATGATAAAAAGATGTATTTACCTAATCATGCACTACTCCTTAGATTTCTTCTCCTAGATCTGTTGCCTTGTCAAACTTGTGATGATTTGTGTAAGTATTTCCTAGGTCATGAACGGATTACACGAACCCGCCGTCTATTTAATATTCCGTTGAGGCAAAACACAAAGTAAGGTAGTATGAAGACTATTACCCGGCCCCCAAGAGTATATTAAATGCATTTGAAATATATTAAAAGTGGATCAACCATATAAGGGGCAAGGTAGTATGAAGACTGTTACTCGATGGTATCCTTTCTACACAATCATGTTTCCCTAGACATATCAACAGCGATACAGACAAAAGCTGGTTTTCAAAAGCCTAACATGCATATTCAACACAAGAAACAACATCACTAAGATCTACATTCTAGGTTTCATACAATCATAAATGAATACAATAAGGGGTTTAGCCAAGCATGTTAAAGATAAAGCAAGAACAATAAAGAATCAAACAACAAGACATAATGAATGATTAAGATAGTCTTACTTGATTAAAACATGAATTAAAGGAGGTACAATGGGGTTTTGAAGCCCTAAAATCATCTTAATAAGCTGCCAAATGAACTAGGGTTCGTCTCCCTTTTTTACTCTAAAGTTACACACCTAAAACCCTAATTTCGGGTTTGTATTTATAAGAATATCGTTGTAACGGTGTCGCGTTTTAATCATGACGCCATCATAAAGTAGAATCTTCTAGATCCGAGTTGAGTCTTGCGGGCTGACACCGTCAAGAAATATTGTGACGCCGTCACTAGATGAAGTGTGACGGCGTCATGTATAAATGGTGACGCCGTCTCCAGCCGCTAAGACTTTAAATCTTGAATAGTCTTGGTGTTGGTTTGTAGTCTTGTCTGTTTTCCTCTAAATGAGCCAAAGTCACGTGTATTTCCTCTAAATACCTTCCAATTGCTAAATACCTGAAAAGGAACGATTAAGTACCTATTTTGGGCATAAATGCACAATTTAGGGGGTTAAATGACCCCAAAAAAGTGTATAAAATGACACCACATCAATTACTTTTCGAACGACACGTTTAGAGGTCGTTCTCTCATAGCTTGTATAAAAGTACTCATGAAGTAACGCTCCCGGACATAATTCCGCTGCGACCCAATTTGGGCGTGTTACAGATTGGTATTCTATAGAGAACTAGGTTGCATATTTTACCTAGACTATAACCGTTTTCACAAATATTGCATCACATCAAACTTTTTCAATGTACACACACACTACTTGCTTGCTTGCTTACGTGACTTTTATATATATATATATATATATATATATATATATATATATATATATATATATATATTATTATTATCATATATAATATATTATATATTTTATATTTTATATATATAACCCCACCTTGCGTACATTTTACACTTATTTAATAAGAGTTATTATATAAATACTATAACATTTCTTGAGGCAAATATACTATAAGCTCGTATGTCCCAAACATTATCTGAACATTAATCTATCTTATATGATATTTTACCATCATCCATTCATACCATCATTCATTCATACCATCATTCATTCATACCATCATCCATTCATACCATGATACATTCCATTTCGTCATGTCACGTCTTCATCCCTGCCATGAGTGCATATTCATTCACCATGCATCATCTTGCATCACGTTTACCTTCCATGTTGCACGCATTCTGCATGGTTTCATATAAAGGCGATTTATATAAACTTTTGCTTGTGCAGGTTATGGCTGCACCTAATAATCCTGTCTCTGCTAAGGAGACTTAGGGACCCGATCGATATCAGGGTGGATATCATCCACCTAGAGCCCGTCGCTGCAGTTGCTTTTCCTGTAACAACCGTTGTGAGGACACTAGCCCAACAGGGGGAGGCTATACGGGGCATGCAGGGGCATTTGTTAAGAGTGACCATACATGATGAGCTGATATCCTTGAGATATAGGGTAGACATTGTTGTGGCAGAGAATGCTTCACTGCGTGCTAGGATTAAGACTACGGAGGCAATCGATAAGGTTACTCGTAACCACGAGAGACAGGCTCGTATTAAGATTGAGCAACAGTTGGCTACGGTGGTTGCGGTTCAGGAGTCCCGCCGTCAGGACCGAGAGGACTTCAGGAAGTTCAAGGAGCTCGTGACCAGTCAGTTCGGACAACGCTCATAGACATCTTGATTCTTGATTTATGTACTAGCTTGTATGTGAGATTTGTAGTATTAAGAAAACATGTAGTCTTTTGGTGGGAAGAAACAATAAACCCAATTATCTATCAAATTATGGTGTTTGAAAATTTTGTCAATCTTATTTCAACTCTCTACTTATTCATACAAACCACTTACTAAAATATTATGATTTTATGAAACATTTTACTATCACATGATAAACTAATTTACTATCATTGGCAATTATTCCACTAACGTTTTATAAACGACAGTACAATCATTCTATCATCACTTTATAAACTATCTCATTATTATTTCACAAAATAATAAACTACGTTGCTTTCATCACATAAACTATTAAGCTATACTATTTTGGCAAAAATGAGTATAGCATCGTTAGCCCTCAAATATACATAGCCTGATCACCTATGTATAATTCAAGAAAGTACCATGCCATGCTGAAAAGTAGTCACCTTAAAACTTTTGTCAAAATCAAATTTCCACTTATATTCTTAAAGAGCAAAGTTTTGTGTGCGTATTCATAAAACGTGTCTGTCACTAGAAACCAAGTTAACAATCATAATAACTAGGCGGACCTTTACACCACCTTACTGCATAGAGTCGGCATCATCTCACACCAAATCCTAAGGGTTTTCATGGTATGGACAAAGAGTTAACAGCATTAGGATGACCAAATTTACTTAGCACATATTAGGAGGATTAAGACGAGTATCTACACCTCTTCACCAACACCATTCCGGAAAGCAACTCAACCTGAATTTCGTGACGAAATTCTTTTAACACGGGGACACTATAACATTTCATATTTTCACGTCATTTTACGAAGATAATATTCAACTATTTATTTTAATATTTTTACGCGTTTACTTTTAATTTTTATCGTTAAGTTAAATCGGGTAAACTAAAAATCATCGTTCAACGTAAACGGGCACCAAACAAATTAATGTTTACGTCAAGTAAGTGTTATAAAATTATTAGGATGATAATTTATAACTTTACGTTTTTTATTTTTATTGGTTACGTAAAACGTTTACGTAACGCAATAAAACTACACTTTTGCATGCATGGCAAACCATAAACCCATTTAGGCTTCAACAAATACCCACCAATACATATTTATCCAAGTTTTATAAATATATAACCCTCATCATCACTACCTAACCAAATTTCATGCCATACATCCTTTTTCATACTTGCAAATTAAATCATACATCCTCCACTAAGACACTTAAACTATATTGTTGTTTCCAATGATCAACCACCACCTTTAACCATCTTTTGTCCCCCTTTGTGTTCTTATACACGGCAAGCAACAAGGAGAAACAAGAGGAGACCCAACCAAGCATGTTAAGCATTGGCAAATCATTCTTACACAAAGCAAAGACACACCATACTTGTTCCCTACTCCTACAAACCCTAAACAAATTAAAAACCATAAAAACCTTTGCCCTATTGGTCTCTATAACCGGACACACCCTTATAACAAGTCAAAACCGATTGTTGGTTTCACTAGATGGTATTCATGTAAGTCTTAGGCTATAAATATCATCCATAAAGCAACTAGTCCTTATACACTTAACATTTCAAGAACTCAAAGCAAAATACTATCCCTTTTCTTTGTCTTAGCTCACGGCCTACTCTCAACACCCATACACAATTTGTAGTTTTGATTTCTAAGGTATTCCAAGCATACAAGGTTCATTGTTAGGCATATCTAAGGTGTATTGGAAGCTTAGTTGGGTGTTTAAAAGGGTTTGCATAAGGGAAAAAAAGTTAGGGTTTTCTTGGTTAAATTTGGGTTTTGTGGAAGTATTTAGGGTTAAATACTTTGGTCTTGCTTGTGTATCATCTTCACTCATCTTCATTAAGGTCTTCTAAGAACCCTAAACTTTTCATATTATTTCTTTTACATGATTTATATAATGTTATATAGGTATCATCACTAGGGTATATTATTAGTTGTTATAAATTGATGTTCTACACTTGTATACATTCGAACCACATTTTTTATTATGATGTTATGATGCTAAAATAATGATAAAAGGCATGAACACACTTTGTATAATTATTTGTTTACGTTATTTTATAAAATAGTTCTTAAATTATATTATATAAATGCTTTTTATATTGTTTATGAATAAATAAATGAGAAGACCTTTTATTCTTGGATATATTCTTGGACACATATTAAAGGACTTTAAATATACACAAGTTAGTGTATTAAACATATTAGAGGACGTGTAGTAATTATTTTGTGAAAAAGTTTATAAAATAAACTTATACATATATATAACCAAAACAGTTTGTACATTCTATTTTGATTCAAAACTTTATAAAATCTAGAAATATTTTATAAAAATAGTACATCTCATAAGGATCGTAAGCATATAAAGAACTCAAAAAAATAATCTGAATTATAACGAAGAAGTTACGGAGTTTACAAGATTATACGTAAAAGTGTTTTTATAAAAGTATTTTTATAAAAACAACAAGGTTTTTGAATCTGATAAAATATAAACATATTTTTTTGATAAAGTACAACTTATTAGGATTTCAAAACTATAAAGTACACCAAAAATGGATTTAAAACGAAGAAGTTACGCTATTTACAAGTTTACGATAAAAAGTATTTTTATAAAAGTAATTGTATAAAAATAAGTTATTGTTCCTAATAGTGGGTTTTTGGAGAATATTTTTCTTAGATAGAACTTTTAATTACGAAGACATGAACATAAGAGTCACTAAAAACTGAATTAAAACGAATGAGTTATGATTTTTACGAGATTAAAATAATTAATTATATAAAAGCAGTTTTATATAATTTTACAAAAATAGTAAAAGTTACTGTTCATTAGTAGCTAAAATATTATAAATATAATAATTTGATAAATTTTCTTAATACGAAGTCGTAGGCATAAAGAACGAATAAAACAGAGTTAAAACGAAAAAGATATAAGGTTTATAAAACTTTATGCACTATTTTTATACTTGTGCACTATTTTTGTTAAATCAGTTGAACTAATTATATAATAACATTATATAATTATATAAAGGTGTTAAAAAAGTTATTATTTATAAACGATCAATTGTTGGACAAATATAACATATTTTACAAATACAAATACATGAACATTATATTACAAAGTACAAATTTATATTGTTTAATTTTATAAATTAAACAAACATGTTAGGTGGTGATGTAACTATATAGAATTATATGTTGTGTTAGTTATTCAAAGTACATTGTACTCATACGACCTATAATTAATTAGGTTGCATTCGGACTTTTCCGTAATGTATCACTCATTTGATTTGTATAATCAAAGTTCATTCACTAAGGTGAGTTTATAGCCCCATGTTTTACTTGTTTTACACGTATTTTAGGGTGAGAACATGCTTGTTTGCAAATTCATTTACATGGTTGATTCAAACTCATTATAATGTTTATTTACAACTCGTTTACAAATTGATTTACATACTCATTTACATATCTCACGATGAGATACAATACTTGATTTCATTTTTGGACACAAGTGGACATTTTAAACTGATTACATGTTTGCCTAAGTAGCGATAAGCCACTGAGCCCACTATCATGAACTGTCAGTTACTAGATTTTAAGCGTGAATGTTATAAATAGATCTATTTGGGATTGACATCCCCGTTCGGGTAAGTCATGCTCATTGTGCCGATTTGCCAGACAACGGACGTATACCATGTCGGATTTTGTATGTTTCTGGTTAAACATCATCACGGGCAATGTTGGCAATTTATATTGCAAGTCATACATGTCGAGCTTTAGTGTCATGAGCTTAGGGAAACGTAATTGCATTTTGTGATAGTAGTATGTGTTGCTATATCACGGGGAAAATCTTGTGGTCCACACTACTTTTACTGAACGTCACTGATTGGTAAACACTTTTATGGTACTGCGAGTGAAGCAGTGGACAATACATTCAGTTGATCTTAAATTTACAAGTACATTTTGTGATATTGTGTACATCACAATTATCATACATACTCTTTGAACAATTATGGTCCAACTTTCATACGTATATTTTTGTGACTATTATAAGGGTTGAAATGGTCATACACACTTTGCAAATCATTGGTTCAACATTTATACTTAAACAAACTATGAACCTCAACCTACTTTTGTTGACACTTTTAAGCATGTTTTTTTAGGTGAATTAGATGCTTGGCTTAATTTATGTCATTGAGTTCTAAACAATACAAGAATACTTTTCAAACGACACGATTAGAGGTCGTTCTCTCATAGCTTGTGCAAAAGTACTCATGAAGTAACGCTCCCGGACATAATTCCATTGCAACCTAATTTGGAGGTGTTACACCAAGGCCCAACTCACCAACAATCTCCTAACATTCCCACACCAGCCCTCTTCTTTCACCAGGGCCCAACATCACCTGCCCCATCTCCTCTACAAACTACGCCAGCCCAACATTCCCAACAAACCATGACCAGCCCACCACCATTCCATTTACACGAACAGCCCCAAGACCAACCTTCTCCTCAACCCGTTAATGCTTACTTGCAATATCCATTATTACCCACTGCTACACTATCAGACAATTGTCAAACCTGTCGATTGATTGTCCCTAAACACCTTTTTCTATTTCTCCTATTCCTAAAAATCCGTTTGACGCTTTAAAAGATCCTCAATGGCGTAATGTTATGTATGATAAATATAATGCATTGTTAATAATGCTCTTGGTTACTTATACCAGGCATGCTGGTGATATTATGTTCGCTCTATGTGTGATGTCTTTGAATAAGTTTCATGCTGACGGGACTTTGAGCCGTTATAAGGCTCGTTTGGTTGCTAACGGTAGTAGTCAGTAAGTTCGTGTGGATTTTAATGAGACTTTAAGTCCAATTGTTAAACCGTCTACTATTCGCACGGTCTTTAGTCTGGCCGTATCTAGCCAGTGGCCGATATACCAACTAGATGTTAAGAATGCTTTTCTTAACGGTGATTTATCTAAGACTGCGTACATGTATCAGCCTTCTGGTTTTGTTGACTCTTAGTACCCTCATCACATTTGTCTTTTGCAGAGATCTTTTTATGGATTGAAACAACACCTCGTGCTTGGTTTTAGCGGTTTGCAGGTTATGCCACACAGGCTGGATTTTATCACAGTCACTGCAATTCTTCTTTGTTTATATGTCGATAGGGTTCTCAGGTTACTTATCTTCTTATTTATGTGGGTGATATTATTCTTACCGCTTCCTCTCCTGCATTACTACAACAGATTATAGATTCCTTACATAAGGAGTTTGACATGACTGATCTCGGGGCACTTAATTATTTTCTTGGTATTTCTGTGGATCGTTCTTCTACAGGTTTATTTTTGTCTTAGAGGAAGTACGCTCTTCAGCTTCTTGAGTGTGCTCACATGGTTAATTGTAACCCTTCTCGGACACCTATTGATATAGAGTCTAAACTGGGTCCGGAAGGTGTTCCTGTTAATGTGGTCGTCATAGGACTTCAACAAGAAGTTTTACAACTCCCTAGGTAGAGTACCTAACCGTTGTAGTAGTAGTATAGGCAAGACTCGGGGGTTGTTATCGTTCTCTAGGGGAATAGGTTGGGAAGGCTTGATCACGGTCCAACAAAATTCTAGGGGTTGAGAGAAGATTATTTTTGTGTTTTTATATTTTATAGAAAGCATGTAAATCTATGGTTTGAGAGGTTGGTTTGTTTAACTATTAACTAAACTAATTATAATATATACTACTGGTGATAACATTATCATAATTAAATGTATTTACTTAATCATACATTACTTATCAGATTGCTTCTCCTAATCATGTTGCCTTGTCACACTTGTGATGATTTGTGTAAGTATTTCCTAGGTCAATTGAAGGATTACACAAACCCGACGTCTAGTTAATATTACGTTGGACAGCGCCACTAGTAAGGTGTATGAGGACTATTATAAGGCCCCATAATAGTATATTAAATGCGGTGTGGTAATATCTTAAGTAGGGATATCCCCATATAAGGGGGTAGGTAGTATGAAGACTGTTACCCGATGATATCCTTTCTACGCACTCACGTTTCCTTAGACGTGTCTACAGTGATACAAACAAAAGCTGGTTTTCAAAAGCATAACGCGCACACTCATCAACAAGAAGCAACAGTAATAGGATATACAATCCGACTTTCATGTAATCATAAGCAAATACAAAGGAGGGTTTTGCATAGCTGTTAAGATTGTAAGCAAGACATATAGATCTACAATCCGACTTTCATACAATCATAAGCAAATACAAAGGAGGGTTTAGCTTGATTAAAACATGGATAGAAGGTAGTTACAATAGGGTTTTGAGGCCTTAAGACCGACCTTTAAAGCTGCTACAAAGACTAGGGTTCGTCTCCTAAAATTTATACAAAGTTACACACTTAAAACCCTAAAATTGAGTTTTGTATATATAGAGATATCGCTGCGACAACGTCGCGTTGAAGTCCTGATGCCATCGCTACGTGGATGATTCTAGATCCTTTTTAAGTCGACTACGTCATGACGCCGTCGCTAGATCTCTGATGCCATCACTGGATAGATCACGACGGCGTCGCTTTATGCCTGCGACGCCGTCTCCACTCTCTGTGAACAATACTTCTTCATGGATTTGGTGTAGGTCCGTAATCTTGTCCGCTTCTTCTCCAAATGATCCCAAGTCACGTGTATTTCCTCCAAATTCCATCCAAGTGCAAAAAAACCAAAAACAAACGATTAAGCACATAATCTGGGCAGATTTGCATGATTTAGGAGGTTAAATGACCCTGAAATAGTGTATAAAATGACACCACATCAAATTACCCCTACACTTAGGATTTGCTTGTCCTCAAGCAAATGGGCTTTTCTACCTAGACAATAGCAATATTAGGGTCATTTAACCTACTCTTTAAAAGCATTTTACAACACAACCTTCTAGACCTCGTAATTAAAAGCACAGAAAGTATATACTAGCACCTCACATAAGTGTTTAGGATTCTCTCTTTCTCTCAGTGTATAATAAATTATAAAATCTAAACGAAAATTAAACACTCATTACCTGTCATAGCATATAAATTACCATAGGCTTGGTAAAGGATCAAAACCTCCACCGCTAGGCGCAAGTACTAGTCATTACTGTCATAGAGGGATTTTAAAGGGTTGTGGGGTGTAGCTGTAATATAACATTAACGAAAACAGAAATGAATGGGTAAAATTTTGGTGTCTTTTTGGGTAAATTTGGGGTGGAAGGGTTAGCTAATTATTTAAAGAATACACGTTGATGTTTGCTAAGCCAAACTCGGACAAAGATATACAAACTTCGACATAAACCTCTACATTAATTCTCTTTTTTTTTCTTGATTATAGATAAACATAAGCAAATGAAAGCTCATACCATTTTTTATCACTTTTTTTATATCCCTTTTTTTTTCGTAAAACACTTTGCCCTGACATTGCTTAAACAGATAATACATCATAGGGGGGTTTAAAGATTACTCCCCTACCTTGAACTTTAACATTCTCAAACTTTACAATCTAACTAATGACCCGATTTGAGGTGGATCAACATAACATGGAGCTTATTGAGCTCTATTGGGGGTAATAAATTACTTCTTCCCCAATTCTTCATAAGATGAATACTACCATGAATCCCAATCGTCCCAAAACAGTATTTACAAGGATAAGGAAATAATTAACTTGGGTTAAAACAATACTGTACTAAAAGCGAGTACATGTAAGGTAGGCTAAGGCGATTTGGGTGTAACGATTGGTTTAAGGGTGACAATGCTCTTCATTAATAGTCCGGTTTAACCAGAAAATTACGAGAACCGTGAAAAAGGATAGGCTCGAAGGGTTGTACTAGGGGTATCCTACACTAAAAATGAGTGCATGGCAAGGGTGTGGGATAGTTATATAATCGAGGTGACCATCATAACAATTACAGGTTTAAAACATGGGTTAATCCTAGTGCCTCTTATCTAGCAAATCCTAATATTCACTATGCGGTCTCAGGATGCATCACAAAACAAGTTCTAGAATTTAATGTACTATCGGTACACTCATATAATTTAATATTGATATCAATGCTCCAGAAAAGGCGACTAAGACCATACGTACGCATCCGTAACGATGGAATAGACACATATGACTACATTCAAATCTTAACTCGAGAGAGCTAAAGGTATAAACTATCTTGGGTATCAATAATGAATACTCGAATTCCTAAAGATCTAAAGGCGAACCTCACATTTTTGGGGTAGAATTTTAAGGGTTTTTGTGCTAGTCTTACACATTCTTATCCATTAGACACAAGATCGCAAGATGGCATAGACAATAAAGATAATGACAAAGGCTCAAAGTCAAGATCGCAAAGCATGAAGGAGCAAGCCTACAACATACAACGAAGACAAAGACCAAGAACACTCGAGCTTAAATGACAAAAGCAATCTCACTGATCTCATGA